>BHDV01065798.1:50889-123362 GCA_005406045.1 Adoxophyes honmai
TCTTAGTGCACCTCTACGGTACCTAAGCTACGTCCCTTCCAAATTTCAAATGCCTACGTTTAGCCGTTTAGGCTGTGCGTTGATGTGTCAGTCAGTCAGTCAGTTTCTCCTTTTATATATATAGATGTCGAGTTTCCCGTAGAGACACCGCCCCGCTGTGTCTGAAATAACTCTAGATGTTAGACGTCGAATGCTCAGCGGGAGGGCGGCTTCTCACATGATTAGGTACTTTGAATACACGCAAAACATACATACACCTACATACAGTCGAGTTCATAAATATATGAGCAGACAAATGCCAAATATGTAAACTTTTGCACCTTATTGTCAATGTCATAAAGGTGTACAGATATTTTTGAACCCTCAGTTTTGCTCATATATGAACTCGACTGTACATACATTCATACCTCACGTCTGTTTTCCCAAATGGGGTACACAGAGCACACAGTAAACTTCCGCATTAGGTATGTTTTAGGCGACAGCCTGGCAAAATGTCACTAATATTATACCTTTTTGCTCCTTTTTTTTTAAACCTAAAATTATGGTAATATAGTTGTACCTGCTAAGCGTGAAAAAGTCGTGGTGTTGTGTCACATTTGGTGAGCTCTGCGTATGCTTACCCTATTTCGGAATATAAGGGTGATTGTATGCCTCTTATCATTAGTTTGCTCAATTTTAAGTTGAAATTTCGGCGACACCACCGTTCATACTAAAGTTGACATATGCCATTTCTTACATGTTTTACACTTTAGTTAGTTAGTTAATGATACTTCTATTTATTTGTTACATTGTAGTATTGTCTTCCCACAGGAACGCGGCAACGGGCGGTGCTACACCTTCCGCCATCTTGGGGGCCGCCATGGGAGTACCTGGATCAGTTGATTCGCGTAAGAGTTAAAAAACTGATCAAAAAAAGAGTTTAGGGTCCATACTACTGATAAGTTTCTTTATTAATGAATGTTCTTATGTTTTCAGCAAAGAAAAACGATGATGACGCTCTGATTGACCTCAGTGACGATGTACCTGACGTTGCCAAATTAAGTGAGTGTCTTAAACTAAAATAATAAACACCTTCTCTCAGTATGAGAGGTCTTGTGATATCGGTCTCACCTACGCCCTGTGCGGATATGGAATTTCACAAACAAAATTTAATTGCTTTGTTCCCATGTAGGTTTCCTCACAATGTTTTCCTTCACCAAATAGCTCGTGGTAAATATCAAACTAAATTAAATTCCGAAAAATTCAGAGGTGCGAGACTGGGGTTCGAACCTATGACTCTCTTCATGAGAGGCTATAGGTCAAACCGCTGGGCTACCACGGCTTAACCAAATTAACCTATACTTTGATCGACGCTTTAGGTTCACTGCGATGAAACTTGTTTTCATATAAGATAAATAAATTTGATCTAGATTCGAGAGCTCCGATATACGTCTACACGTATTCACAAATAAGTAACTGTAATATCGCAGCGATTGTTTCGCTAATAGTGTAGGGCCCATAACCTCAAGACCTTTTGTTGAAACTCTTAACGTCCCGTAGCCGTTAAAGACACGCAGCCCGACAAGTCCCCGGGCAGTTCCAAGGACGAGTTCGATATGTTCGCCCAGTCGCGGAATGTCAGCTACGACAACAACAAAACTGGGTGAGTTTACAATTCAATTGAAGCCATAGAGGACAGACCAACTAGACAATCAATGATGGCGACCCATTTCCGCAAACCGTCAGTTTATTACCACTTACAAACTGTCGCAGAATCTGTAAAGAGCCAATAACCATAGAGGAAAAATCCACTGCGTTACGCGCGATCTTGGGCCGGCCAATAAGAGCACAGCGAACGCCGCCATGCTTTAGCGGAATCGTCTTCGAACAAATCCAATGACATTAGTGCTCTATAGGTTCTGTCCTCTATGGTTGAAGCTTTCACCGGGCGCATAGAGTCTGGCTAACGTGACTCTGACCTGAGAAAACGCGGCAAATTTAAAAAATCTTTATATGGTATTACTAACTATAGTAGGAGAAAACTGTTTTGGTACTTGACAATTTTTTATAGGACTTGATTAGTTTTCAAACTAAATGATATAACTATCTATTTATACAGATGAATTTGAAGATGATTTTGATTATGACTCATGAATAAATGGATTTATTACTTTATAAATTTGTTTTAATACAAAATACATTAGGTGTATTAATTTATTATTGACTACTAAGTACTGTAGAGCTACGGGGGTTTAGTTAATAGGTAACTTTATAAATAAAAACTGTTCTTGAGAATATTCTGATTTATTTCGATAGTTTTCTATATACTGACAAATCTATTCTGTTTTTCTGAGTGACATCTTAATATTCTTCTTTTTAATGTATTCCAAATTTACATAATTATATAAAACCTATTCTACATCCCTCCTCCCTACAAATGGAGGGGGATCCTACTCTACCCTATAGCCCTACCTATCGACGGGCATGAACATTACACAGCCAGCCTTTACTAGAGGCTAATCACACACATCTCTATGATTTTAACTATAGAAAAACCGTCGCAAAAACAATAGTTATGAATGCAATCTAATCTGAAACAATTTTCAATACAATATTATTTAAGAAAATATTTAAAAAATGTACAATGTTGAAGTTTAAAAATCCTTATCTCGACTGCTATTCAAACTTATTTCTATCAAGTTTCTTGAGCGTGGCCTCGACCTTGAACACCAATCCAGTGTTCACCAGGCTGCCCTCATGCCAGTCTCCCAGCTGCCTCGATGCTCACCATGAACTTTGACACAGGAAAATAAAATTTTGTTTATACATAATCAACATGCTAATATGCAATGAGTATATACGTTTCAGATTTAAATTTCATTGTATAAATATATTTTCCTTTGAATGCAAACTGTTCTTGTTCAATTGGAGGCATGAGCAACAACCATAAATGCATAAAGGTTAACATATTTATTAATGAATAAAAATAAAATAAGGTTTAAATACCAATTTTGATTTCTCTTCCTCCTCTTCAGGATAATAGGCGTCTGCCTCTCATAATCACTGCCTGCATTCGCTGGAACCTCTGCTCCATAAAATCTTATCCATATCATCTTCTGCAAAACAAGGTGTAAAATGGATATAAATGAAGGTCCTCAACAATTTGACACATCCAAAACAGTGAACTCTTTTTTTGACCAATCACTAATATAACTAGACAAGAAATATTTTTTATCTTTGAGTACATCTTTCCGAAACTAAGCAAATAAATGATTATAACTCTAAATTGATGCAAAACATACCCGTTAGTGAAGATATTTATTTTAAGAATTAACATAGTCTGAGTTTCTATCAAAGATTTCTTCTCCAAATTTTAAGACTTCTTATTAGTGTTTCGACGGTCTTTTTAATATCGCAGAGTCCTTGAATATCTTCAAGATTTTCTATAAGCAAGAAATAGTATTATAATATAGTAAATACAACATCATTTAATAATCCATAGAGGATAAATGCAAAAAAATATCAAGATTAAAGGTCATACTAACCTAAAAAATCTGAGATCGTAAGTAAACATTGTTCTTTTTCTTGGAAAACAATTTCTTTCTCCTCTTGTTTTTGTCTAAACTTACTAATCATCGTATTTAGCAATTTTCTCACGTTACTTTCCAATGTTTTACCCATAATAAAGCAATTTATTAAAATTAAATATAAATCGTAGCACAACACTGACACAACGTTTGACGTAATGAGACGTATCTTTGGCAGATTAATAATGTTGCCATATAGAACTTTTTAGAAAAATCCCAAGTCGCAGACTCGTTAGTTCTACTCTAAAAGGCTAGTTACGGCACTGGTCTGAACTAGACTTAAGGGTTAGTATACAGACTGATAAATAAATCCGTAATCAAATTAATTCCTGATACTCAGAATCACTAACACAACATAATAGTAAAATAAATAAAACACCTTTTTACATCTTTTTTATCGGGAATTTCCCAAAAAAATATTAAATGTGCGCGCACTACTAGAATTCAAACTGCGGCGCGCTAAGGGTGAAGAGGGGTGAAAGCGGGTGGCGTTAAGCCCGACCCCTTCTGCCGCGCGCGCTTATACCTAGTTGGCCGCGCGGTGTCAACAATGTTAGAACTTTTTAGGAAAACTTTGATGACACATAATTTTTTATTCACAAAAGAAATTGATTAACTATACTGTTTTAAACTTTCGTGATTTTCACTCATATTGATGTATACGCGGGACTTAATCACGGTATTTTTAATTATCTCTCGACGTTTCGTTCGCGAGCACGAAGTTGGTTTCGCAGCCCGGTCTCCGAACTACCCGCACTTGATTTTCATCAGTAACGGCTCCTCGAACTTTCACTAAAGGTCAAGAGGTAATTAAAAATACCGTGATTAAGTCCCGCGTATACATAAACATAAATGATTAACTACTTATTATATTTTTACTAAAAAATATCTTTTTAAGTTTTACTAACAAAAAGGTATCTAGGATATTGTTAGGGATTTCCTTTTTACCCTTTATTTATGTATAATGGAACTGTGTCGCGCAGAAGCAGTTACGCCGCGAACCTGGAGGAGCAGACGGCCGCGGGGCTGGCGTCCGCGGCCAACCAGCGCGCCACGCAGGGACAACCTCTGGTGAGTCAACTTGCCTAACTGACAGACGGATATCCACTTTCGGATTTTTATACAATGTTTAAAATTGGAAATTGTCTCTGGTTATTATCCCAAGAAGGAAAACAGAAATGTTTCCTTTTCGAAAAAATACTGTCATCAATTCAGTTATTTGGGTCGATCAACTACTATTTTATGTCCCTGGTTGCCAAGGTTACGTCTCCTGACTAACCGAGTAAAATTGTGATTTTCTAGAATATAATCCGCTATAAGTTAAGATTTTTTTTACAGTTGTACGCATTTCTTTATGGCGCATCTCCTGAGCATAGAACGGGACTTGAATTACAAACTTTTTCTAAACAACTCTATCACAGTTGTCCCCTGACTTACGGGACAGAATAACAACACAAAATAGTTGATTGGCCCATTTACGAGTTTTTGCTGTAATGTGAAGTGTATGTTTGTATCTTTAAGTAAATATTACTTGTAAATTGTACCTTCTTTTCATCCTTTGTATCTATTCGTCTGTGTGCTGCTAAGTGTTTTTTTTTAATTCTTTACGACGTACAAATACTGAACGGAAACCTAACTCCATGTGCGTTTCAAGTTAATTTGCCTGTCTCTTCATGGCATGTTTTTAATTTTGTTTATTTTTTTTATTTGTCATCGACAGCCCACTGAAATGGACCAAAGAGAGATTGACGAAATTGCCGCTTGGTTGGCTCAAGAGAAGGTGTGTTTTCTTATTTTGTTTTCTTTTTTCTTCACTTTTTACTAAATCACAAACACCAAAGACACAGATCATGACCACGTTAACTCACGTGAAATTTTACAAATTTTGCAAAATTTACGTCAATATCAAATTAAGGGCACATCCGCACATTGAATAAGTTGAAAATTAAATTTGCTTTATTATTCCTTATGAAACTGACCCACGCATTTTAAAAGTAATCCTAGTGATACAGTTACAAACCTATCCACTCATCACTCATTAATATTAGTCGGCACAATTCCTGGCCATGTTACAGTAGTGGGGGTAAATTCGCGTCCCGCTTTCTCTGTGGTAAAGCGATGCGCGAACTTACTCCCACTACTTTACCAAACTAGATGCCGAGGATTGCGGGAAGCAGGTAACGTTAGAAAGAGACATATTTACGCCTGAGGGCCTACGCTAACTGACGTGGACGGCCGCGGGCGTATTTTCATTGCTCAGACACGTTTAGTTTAGTCACTAAAATACCCGCAACTCTACTAAAATACTAGCCTAGTCCAAATTAGGCGTTAGCGCTACTAGTATTAGGTCCTTACCTATGAAATTGACGTTTTGTATGAAGACTTTTGCAACATTTGCGTTTTTCATACTAAATGTTTTTACATTTACTTAGCAACCATAAATGTTACCGTTATAAAACTTATGTCCGTGTTTAAGGACACTTTTAAACTAACTATGAGAATCAATTTAAATTAAAAAAAATGGATCAATTAATTATTGCAACCAATGACATACATAATTCTGGAAGAATTAAAAACAAATTTTCAAAAAAAAAAATGTGGGTTTATTGATACAATTCTTTGGATTTATGACCGTCAAAATGTCGTAATGTTGTAATATTGAGTACGTAATATATCTTTAATGCTGTGGAAGTTACGATGGTTGGATGTACGAAACAAAAATCGCCAATTTCATAGGTAAGGACCCAATATAACGAATAGTCTGTGAGCGTGCGCACGGAGCAGACGTCCGCCGCCCGCCGCGCGGATTAAAATTCGTTGCATTCGCCCGCGGAGGCTAGCGGTGTTCATACATTTTTTTATTAGACGGGCGTCGGTTACGGGTAATCCGCGTCGGAGCGTCTAGTGTATTCAAACGACGATGAATTCTATATCGATTTCGTTTGCGAATTAACGCGGACTGGATGGAGACGTGTCGACAGCGGCAGTTGTTCAAACGTTCCGCTGGCGGCGCTGTCTCAGTTTCCATACAATTTTGCGATAAATCGCTAAAGAAATCGTTATCGACTGCATGATCGTTTTGAGCACACTCGATGTACAGCTAGCGTAGGCCCTAAATATGTTCGGGAGTGGACCTCCTGTACTATTTGTTCTGCTTTTATAACGCCTGACCCCTTCCAGGCGGCGTCGGAAGCCAACGGCGCCCAAGAGAGCGTGACCAGCAGCGACTTCGACAAGTTCCTCGCGGAGCGGGCCGCCGCCGCCGACGGGCTGCCCGCCGCCTCGCCGCGCCACCGCCAGATCAAGAAGGAGGACCAGGACGGCATGTTCGCGCTCTGATTCTAGCGCGAAAACCACGTAGCGAGAAAAGGTACTTTGTGAGGTCTGAGTTCATGTTTTAAGGATCTAGTTAACAGATAAAGTGCACGTCCGAAGTTTCAGTCAATGTGGTGTTTATGAAAAACATAGAAATAGGTCTATGGTTTTCTCTCTTCTAAAATCACTCTAAGACTGTAATGTGTCGCGCATATTAAAAATTCATTTAAATATATAATCCTTTGATTTCTTAATCATTTTGGTGCCGAAACCAGGGACCTTTAGACATTTATTGTTAGTGTTAAGTGACATTATGACATGTTGAAAAATATACGGATAACTCACTTTTTAAGCTCGACATGTTTCGCGCTAATTCGTAGCCCTTCATCTAGAAGCCGCGGCGACTGCTGCTGCCAAACGCCCACTGCGCGTCACCGCTCTATTCACGCGAGTGCGAAGAAACTAACTGACATGTCGAGCTAAACTCGGTTTGAAACGTGAGTTATCCGTACATTTTTCAATATGAGTGAATTATAGCAATAAATGTCTTTTATTTTTAAGGAGACAGTAATGTTGGTTACAGTAATTAACGCATTTCTTTATGCCTCGTCTTCTGGAGTGGACTTTTGGGAGAAAATAACAACGCAAATAGTTTTTGGCCCATACACGAAGTTTTCAGATAAAATATGTTGGTAAATGTTGCACTTTATCTGTACAGCTATAAACTACGCTGTTTATATCTCCGATGTAAAAGTAAATGTTCAGCTCTGACCAGGAGTGTGGGAAAGAGACGACAAAACCCGTGACAAAAACACCACCGTGCTATGACCCCAGGATACATCATTTTTTTTTTATAACTGGTAATTAATAGAATAATAAAGAAGACAAGAGTATTTCGTCTCCAAAGCACACTGATGCATTACTGCTAATTAAACGTGTTCTTTTGATAATAAATAAGGCAGGTTAACACGCCTACGTGTTATTGGCAACCAAATTGTTACCAGTTGAAAAAAAAAAAATAGAAATTCGGCAACATGGTCACACCTCACAAAAGATGGCCTGGCTTTAGTAATAATGACAGCCCTGCTTTACGCTGGGGATTAAAAAAAAACCTGAGTATTAATTACATAGCTGTTAGTACATGTTGTTGTTTTTGGCATCGAATTATGTATTTGTATATTTTTAAACACGTGGTTTTAGCATTGTTTTTTATAGGTATGAAATGAGGTAATATAATTCACACGTACTCGTATTCAATGCCGTTTGGTGCCTGGCTTTTAAAATAGTTTTAATTGTATAAGCTGACTTGATTAATACACTCGGGCGTGAATATTATTAGTGTTTTAATCACCGCACTCCGTTTTCTATGCATGGGTGATTCGACGTTTTTATTGCTTTATAACTTTTTAAAGTTAAATGGATTTACAAAAACAATGCTGATAGCAAATTGAAGTGGCTGTTATTTAAAAGTGATTTAAAAATAAAATACATTTATTCACAATTTACTTGAAAATATCTTTCTATAATGTACTGGAAGTTGATTCACCCAAATGCGAGCGTATCAAATATTTGGACACAATTTAGTTTTTTATCCGCGATTGTAACTTTATGTTAATGACCATGTTACTTATGTATTAAATTAGGGTAAGTTTACACTAGGGAGATTCGAGATTCGTCTAATATATTAATTGGATCATGGGAGCTTTGATTTGAGACCACTAAATCGCCGTGTAATTCTAAATTACGGGCTTAACATGCGCTATGTGATATTTATAACAGCATAGTATTCTTTTAACACGATTAATTTATAAAAATCATGAAATATACATATTTTATTTGTTATACAATTCTAACAGACTGCATTTTAAGGTTTTATGTTGTTTATTGAAGGTTTAAGTTATTGACTGTTTTGATATTTTTAAGTCTCGAAAATGGAGTTTTAATAAATAACTTGCCTAAAGTTTGTTTTAATTGAGCGCACGGCCGTGCCAGAATAAGCCGTACTAACTAGCTGCGCGGAATGGGGCCTTAGGATTAAGGTCAATACTTGTGTATAACCTGAAGTACCCAAGCCCTCACGCGTCATGAGCTTGGAGTAACCACAGCTTTTCCATAGAAAATATATGGCAACAAGGTCTCGAGAATTTTTATTTGTATATGTTCAACCTAGCCTATGTTGGGATATTGATTGCCTGTTATATTCTTCCCAAACCCCATTCCTTCTACGATAAAGGATAATTTCCACCAGATGGCTCGCATCGAATCGGAACTCATTTTAAAACCTTGAAATAAAAGAAAACCTCAACACCTTCATCGCCCTAGTCATCTAGTCGTGACAGCCAAATAGACCATCAAAAGATAACAAAAGAACGAAATAAAATAAAATTGGGTTTATAGCGTTAGACAGTGTACGCCACTTTATTTGTTTTATGACGGTGAAGATATCAAAGTCAATCTTACTCTTCCATAACCAAAAAGCTGAGACACCCGGTCGGCTCCATTCGACAGCTGTCGGATCCGATCGGTTCTCTTCTGCTGCCGTCGTTTGCGCCCGAAGCAACGGATGCGAGCGATTTTGGTAGAAAATATCCAGTATCGATGAGACCAGGAAACTTAAGTCGACGTACGTAAAAATAACTCCGGGCGACTATTGGACAGGATACGGCGCATCAGTACGTTTAGCACGGCAAGGCGCGAGATAGACTGGCACTGTCTAACTAAAGCGTAATATTACGCGTATGTGGCATCCTAAGCGTGTTGTTTTGCTAAGTTTACTGGTATAGCCAATAGCCAACTAACGATTGGCCCTCCGCCCCTCCCGCGTACCCCTCACCGCCAATTTGGTCTGCCTTTTGCTCACTACGTAGGTACATCGCCTGGAGCTCTTAACGTGCGTCAACTAACGCCACTATCATCGGGGCCATATTAACTAATTGTAATGGGACTGAAGTTACCTGTCGATGTTGTACCAAACCAAAGTAACGCCTGCTCATTTGTGACGCAATCATTCCATGTTTGTCTGAATTAAACTTCGGTATTGTGATATGTAAAAGATGAACAAACTGCTTCATGATCGTCATGTAACAAGTCCTTTGTAATTGTTTGGTCATAAGTAATAGCACATTTCAATGCACAAAATGTTGGATTTTTTAACGAAAATAATAGTATATGTAATCGAGTGGATCCTGCCTCACAATCAGTTATCTAATGGGATATGGTAAATTCTCGTTTGTCAAGGAACTAAAAAACACACCAATGAGATAGGGCTTGTTACATGACTTTCGATTAATGATTTACATATTTTAAAGCTATATTACGTTATAATCATTGTATTTAAGATATTAAATAAATAAGTATGATACTGACTTTTTTTAGTTTTCTTCCATACACATTGTGCTTAAGATTTCGCAACATAATGACTGGTCTGGTCTTAATCATTTCTTTGGACCATGAAGTTTATGACGAGTGGAGTGGAGCGCAAGGAAATGTAGAATAAATAATAGCACAAATATTTTGTATTTTGTTTATTTATCAATTTCTGTATCGACAATAAGTATTTCACAATACATACACGTATCCAGGCCCGTGAAGGCGATATTACATGGATAATATTTACAGTTTTACAACAGAAACACCGAAATTCACGATAACAAATACCGAACAACTATTAACGAAAAATAGCGGGGTTAAATCATTTTAAAACTGATAGTAAAGCACCTTCGTGAATTTAACACAAACACAACAAGTATAAAACACATCAAAAAGGTTACAAAAAATAAGACTGCCTTACTACACACCGTACAAAATCTATTGTGATGAAATTATATTTTAAAATAGAGGATAGGAACGATCCTAAATAAATTATTGTTCGATACATCGACCTCTAGTACCAGACTAAGGAATGTGTTAATAACATATCATTATGATACAGAAATTATAAATACGTTAAAGTTGTACATGCACTTACATGCTGCGCATCAAATAAATTATGCTTACATAGATACAATTAAACAGTAGACACTGGCCACTAGAAATGTACTGTTGTCTTACGACCCTATGGAGATATCGTATCTACTTTTTAATTTATCTTACCACCGGAAGAGGCGATTGAAGAGATCCCGCCGAATAGAAATGTCGGAGTATTAAACTCGAATATCAAAATGTAAACAGTACAACCACAACATAATTTAGAGTTCTTTGTAAAGTAACAGTCTAGCGAACGAAATGCGGAGTTAGATTAAGTATAAAAAGTAAAATAAATCTATACAGACTATGCTACGGAAGTCTCGGGGTGCTGAGCGCTTATAACTCGTCTCTGGCCGGCACCTCATCTTCCTCGTCGTACTCGCTCTGCAATTAAAAATAAAACCCATTAATAAGTTTTCATTTAAAATTTGAGTAAGTATCTAATAAATAATAGGTTATTACTGCGATCAATTCTCGTTAATAGTTCTATCTAATCTAGTTACGTAACTGTTTAAGGTTAATTTTGCTGATTGATAACATTTGGTATCCTGTTAGCAAGCAGTTTATCTACAACCATGCGAAAATATTTGTACATCAAAATTACAGCTAAGCAGTTTAATAATTAATCTTATATTGAAAATTGCTATTGCAAGTTTTGAGATGCAACTACAAAAAAAACTGTTCAATCCCAGTTTTTCATATAGCTTTTATGGTTACATCTAACTAAGTTGTCAAGCTAAAACATTTTTTTATTAGGTTTTAAGTTAAGAGATACTATAGTTGCTCAGGCGTTAACGAGACGCTGACATTCGAAAGACGCCACTAGCGTTGCGGCGCCGTAACCTAAATATTGCGACGACGTGCGAAAGACTAAGTGGAGTGGCTACGCTCCTTTGGAGAGGTGTAATTCTAAACCCGACACAGAACAGTTGAAGAATATGCTACTAAAAACAAGGGCGGCAACTCACCACACTGGGCACGGGCTCGGCTCCCTCGCCATCGCTCTCCACGAACTTAGTAAGCCCGTCGAGCGTGCGCTCCCCGTTGTAGTCCTTGACTTGGTTGTCCTTGGTGTACAGTTTGATGGTGGGGAAGGACGTGATCTTGGTGTGTTCGAGCTCGTTGGCGGTCGCGTCGATCTTGGCGATGACCACGTCAGCGTCGGCCTCGAAGTGCTCGCCGAGCTTGTCGTAGATGGGGACGAGTTGCTTGCAGTGGCCGCACCTGGTGACAAGAGAATTTCGTTGAAAAAAAAAAGTGCTTTGTCAGTATCATTCTGCACGATGAACTGTCGATTTTTCAAAATAACAACTACGTAGTTTACTTAGTTTAGGTACGCTCCGCCAGCAAGTCCGCGTAAAAGGTCTGCGGTAACCAGGGTGTCTAGTGTATTGAAAACGATGATGGACTCGATAACGATTTCGTTTTCGAATTAACGCGGAATCGTATGGAAACTGAGACAGCGCTGCCAGCGGAACGTTTGCACAACTGTCGCGTTAATTCGCAAACGAAATCGTTATCGAGTCCATCATCGTTTTCAATACACTAGACGCTCAGGTAACCGTAAAGATGTTTAGAAGGGGACCTTCTGTACGTAGTACTATTTATTAGTACATATACAATATAATATTTATTAGTACAACTTTATTAATAGAATGACTGTTATTTGAATACCGTCAAGTAATTCGTATTTGTGTATTGTGGTATTGGTAAACAACTTTCATTCGGGGAAAGATTTGTCGAAAACCGAGTGAATCATTTGATGGACTGATTAGACAAGTAGCTAAATAAAAAAAAATACTAGACCGAACGTTGTGTTTATTTAAACACCAAATTTAAAGAAAATTATACCTACTATACCACGGCACGAACTCTTTATTCTTGTAATCTTATCTTGGTCTAAATTGGTTCAGCAGTTCACGCTTACCGTTACTATTAGTTTCATCTAACTCGTTGTAGGCCGGAGCGAATTAAATACATAGATGTAGGCACACAGCACGCTATCCGAGTATAATCGATTTCAATTTGAAATGCCTGTTACTTACTCTACCTTTAAACATTATCGTAATGTAGGTAGGTACGTTAGAAAATCAGGACAAAATGATCAATTTATGAGCTGACATGTCTAATTAGCGCTAGCTATAATCATCAAGAAATACCTAGGTACTATACAGGGTGTCCCAAAGTTATGGGACATGAAGGGGAAGTACCTTAAATATCGTAGATAGTGTATTTTGCTCAAAGAAGACTTTATCTTATTTTTAAAAGTTAGTAATTCTGCATTCATAGATTTTCTAAAAATTACTTGCTTCGTCTGGGAATCGAACCGACTAAAATGTCAAAAAAAAAATCATTCTGTTTTTATGATGCCAATCGAAAGAATAGCTAAAAAATAATAACTCTGCTTAAGTAACATAGTATTTTAAAAGAAAGGAACAACGTGAAATTAATCAGTTTAATAAAGTTGAAAACATGCATGTAACTGTCGTAGTCAATTAAGTGGATATTTTTGTGTAAATTAATTAATTAAATGGTCAAAATGTGATCCCTCTTGTCTGATGCAAATCGCCATTTTTTAATGAGTCCGCTGCCTGTTGATTTTCTAATAATTTTATGGTGAACACTCGATGTGATATGGCACGAGTCTGTTTGTAACTCGCCCACGTTCTCGTATCGCTTTTTGTATGGCATATCTTTTACGTATCCCCAAAAGAAAAAATCTAATGAGGTAAGGTCCGAGGATCAACAGGCAGCAGACTTAAAAGATTGGCGATTTGTTTAAGACAAGAGGAATCACATTTTGAGCATTTTAATTAATTTAATTTACACAAAAATACCCACTTAATTGACTGCGACAGTTTCATGTATGTTTTTAATTTGAATAAACTGATTAATTTCACGTTGTTCCTTTCTTTTAAAATACTATGTTACTTAAGCAGAGTTATTATTTTTTAGCTATTCTTTCGATTGGCATCATAAAAACAGGATGATTTTTTTTTGACATTTTAGTCGGTTCGATTCCCAGACGAAGCAAGTAATTTTTAGAAAATCTATGTATGCAGAATTACTAACTTTTAAAAATAAGATAAAGTCTCCTTAGAGCAAAATACACTATCTACGATATTTAAGGTACTTCCCCTTCATGTCCCATAACTTTGGGACACCCTGTATAACTAAATACGTAACAACAAATACTATGCAGCTAACGATACAAACACGCAAATTAATTGAGCCCACAAGAGACAATTCAAAATCGAAACATCTGTAAACGCGACGATATATTTATCTTTGTTGTTCTACTTATAAAATCATCCAAATTACGTTAATATTGGGAACTTAGGCTTTTAAGAGCTTTTTTCAAAACTTGTAGGGATAGCTTTTTTGTTTCCTGCCTCGATTGACACTTTCATCACCTACGCATAATCTGTCATGGCGCTAAAACCTCCAATAGGTACGTTACAAAATTAATTTCCAATTTCAGAGCATTATTTCAGCAGCCTCGCAGGTTAGTCATCACCTCATCACACCCACGGCCAGCCACGTCGTCTGTCAACACGATTACTCACCCAGCGAGCAACGGAGACAGTTAGCATAATCCTCCACATCACCCGGCCCATTGAACAAAGCGACTTTTGACATCAATATTTGTTGACTGCGACCCAGTGAATCGTAATGAACGCCTTCACGGGACACTTGTGCAAATTACGCGGGACAAACATTTGCGTCATCGCAGCGTTGCTAGGTACGTGGGTGTGAGGAAAACGGGTGTAATTTCTTTTGCCACGTTTTTAGGTTGTATGACAAGTGACATGCAAGAAACCGGTCTGTTTTAGCGGCTTTTAACAGTTACTTGGGAATTAATTTAAATTGCAGCTTACCGATCGATCAAAAAGATTAGAGATTAGAGACGCCTTATTCTTCGTAAACGACACTTTAAAAAAACATATGCTGAAATCAATTGAGTGTGGCAACAATTTTATCTAACAAATTATAGTTTCTTTAGTTTAGTTAACGGAGGCCCTTTTGCTACTCTTTCGTGGGTTAAAATGTACCTTAACATTTTAATGATAACTTTATTTGACGAGTCGTAGGTTTTTTAAAGTAGGTTCTAAATAGTACAAATTTAGCATACATTTTTGAGTAATAACAGTAGCTAATAGTCTATCGATTCTTGGTGATTTCGGATACACCCGCCACCCTGGCTGTCAGTGGTGTACAACCTTATCAACGTGTAAGATTTAAAAGTTAATTTCCACTTACACGAAAATAGTTTTATTTCAAACTAATGTCTGTATGATAATTGATAAGTTGGACTAGTTAAAAATTATGAGGTCAATTTCTAATACTAATAAAATTTTATAAACAAAATCTTTTACATGCCGACTTGCGGAGTGAAATGTTACTTAGAATTAGAAATAAATAGACTTTAAAATAATCAACACGAGATGTGCGGTTGGTATGGTCCAGACTGTGAGTTGTGAAATTATAGACCACACACACAACCTTGAAAATGTACGGTATTATGCAATTCATGGAAAAAATAACGCCAGCCGCACGATAAGTAGGTATTATTCGTGGCATTGATACCAAGCTGTGTCAATATCTGTCCATTATTCTAACAAAAGACATAAATTATATGGATCTTGTTCAACGAGACAATGTTTCATGGAGTTTATAATTTTTCAAGTTTAACTCGACGCAACTTAGTTGAAACTTTGGAATTTACTTATGGACAAAAACAGATGACTCATTTTGTAACCAGATAAAACAATAATTAGGCTGTACGTAGACGACAGATTCGAAAAGTATATCGTTAGCTAATTTAAATGCATTACATACTCACAAATAGCGTTCGAATAACATTGAAACACAAAATCGTGATACATTAAGATAACGTGTATCAATGCATGTAAAAGATACGCCATATCGGAGGCTCGGGCGATCTATGAGCGGTTACGTGTCGCGTCCCAAGTTTGCGCAGAACAAGTTTAAGAACAGTTAAAGTGTCATTGACTTCGCCTCGGACTATCGGTTAGGACAAATTATCGACTATGCCGGCTGAATATTGAGCGTGCTGCCACGTTTTGTGTGAATATTTAACATGAGACCTAACCTAACTGTTTATAAAGAAATCGCAAGTTGGTTGACTGATTTTGGCAATAATTTTAAACAAAAAAAAACCGACTTCAAATTAGCAATATTTTGAAAGTATTCTGTTTACTGAATGTAAAATCTTGACTTCATCAACAAATTACCGAAAACGCCGTACATTTCCATATAAAATTTGAAGAGTTCCCTCGATTTCTCCAAGATTCCATCATCAGATCCTGGTTTCGTGCCAATGGGACCAATTTCGAGTTATACCCTTTCGATTAAAAAAAAATTTTTGAAAATCTGTCCACGGGTTTTCGAGATATCGAGTAACATACACACAAAAAAAAAAAAAAAAATTAGGTCGAATTGAGAACCTCCTCCTTTTTGAAGTCGGTTAAAAACAATTGATTGAGAGATAAATTCTACAAGTTCGCGGAATACTGACACTTGGGCCAACCTACATTCAAGATTACATAATAAATATAAGTACAGCTTTACAGCACGTATTTCCTTGCTAGAGATGTACCAGTCACCGATAAGACCCGAAAATGGAAAAAGGTTCCCAAAACCGAAATTCAGTTATAGACGAAGTTTACTGAGATAAGGATTTACAAACACACATAACGTCACGCGTAGTTTTTCTACATCTCAAATGCTTGCCTACAAACTGCAAACATATACCACCACTCTAGTTAAACCCCTCAACTCAATTCTGCAGGACTAAAATCAAAAGTTTTTAAAAGTTTTATCCACCCGTCCATCCGCGTATACGCAGTGTCAAAACGTTCGACCAGAGAGTGGTGTTTTTTTTTCTAAATTCTTGCAGAACCCTTTCAACCATGGGGTTTCGCAGAACACACTAAGAGTATCACTGGGTTAGAAGGTCATAAACACTCACCAAGGCGCGTAGAACTCGACGAGCACCTTCTTGTTGGTGTCGAACACGACCTCGTCGAAGTTGGTGGCCACGAGGGTCTTCACGGGCTTGGCGGACCAGTCCTCGGGCAGGTCCTCGCTGAGGAGGTGCTGCTTCAGCGTACCAGCGAAGAACGATTGCACGAATTCCTGGGGGCAACACGTGGAACGTTAGTTGGGAATTTCGTTGATACTTGATGGCTCTGTACGAGTTTTTGTATCGGATTTTTTTTATATGTATAAGAGGGGGTAATCTAGCGAGCAAAACGAGAGCGTTTCAGGTTCGTTCCCAGTCTTTTGAGAGACGTATAAGCTCGTTTTATAAAATATCCTATGTTGTATCGCTCCAAAAACGCGAAGGCATACGAAGTGTCAATCGATTATTGCAATAACTGTCACTTTTCTTTTTTACTTAGTCTAGTTCCGAAAAATAAAACGATGAGTTAGAACGAAGGAACCACTACGAATTTTATCTGTATTTAATTTTGTTTCTTTGGTGTTGCTTACGAATATAATTACGGTAGCAAAATATCCTTCCGTGCTCATAATGAAACCGATTAAAGCTGTAATTCAACAGATTATTTGCCGTCATTTGATTGGGCATTCTTAAAAGCCAATGATTATGACTTTCTTTACCAATTCTAAAATATTCTGCACACAAGCTTTAAACAAATCGACGAAAAGAAAACATTAACTCTACCGAACGGGACAACTTCCGTGGCACGTAACATCAATAAACAGAAATGCACATGTCACATTTTTCACGGTCAAAGACTAATGAGCTGTGTTACAAAAGTGTTACATAATAAAGACCGCGGCCGCAACGCAGCACGGTCATTATCATTGTCGATATATCTGTCGTGGCTTTATAAAACGGCACAAATGGTAAGCCAACATGTGGCCATTCAATTCTATTCTGTATTATGTATATTTTTTTACATAGATCACGATTGCATTCCGTAACGTATTGGTAGAGCATGAACAACTTATTATAGTCAAAGCTATGACTATTTCACGTTTCGTAGACATAATAGTGACCGGTCTAGCTAGACTGTCGCCTTTAATACAACGGAAGCTATTTCCTTTGTCGCCTCTTACTAGGACCACAGAAGAAATAGAGAGGTGCCATTGTAAACCCCACACCACACGGTATATGGTGTATATTTTTTAACCTTGTGAACTACATAGCATTCAACGGGTCGCGCTGTTCATATAAGTTGTTGACATATTGCAAGTTTGTGCCAGCTTCTTTACACAAAACAATTGTATCGCAAATATGTACATTTAAGTAAATTTGTATACAAATGAGAGAATTTGCCTTTGCTCTTTTTTAAAACAAACATCAATGTGAAGTCATTGCTTATTAACATCAAAGGCCTATTATAATTATGACCAACTAATTTATCAATGAAACCTTATCAAGTTTATTGATGAAAAGTTAATTTACCGTGTGTTTTATTGAGCGACAATAATGTGTTTTCAAAATAGCCATTCGACCCGTCGCTTAAAAGCTACAAACTATGATAAGCATTATACATTGATTAGCGAGTTCTCAAACGAGTTATGTTCTGCACCGTGCTAAAATAGGCGCATTAAACACACTATTTGACAAAACTAGGTCACATCTCGTCATTAATATTATAAAGACGGAAAATTAAAACCGTGTCAGGTCATGTTGGAACCCTCATCAAAAAAGTTACGAATTTTGTATGTTTCCATAGAGTGGTAAGTGTAATAGTTGTCCATTTCTTTTTCTTTAAATTTGAAAAAAAAAAAAAAATAGTTTTCATACACAGAATCATAGGCGCTTTCGATACAAATTGAAAAAATGTCCCCAATTTTTCACACAAATCTAATGATTCCATTACATGAAAGGATAGTAGAGAAAGTGATTGAGAGTAGGAAAAAACATGTTATATCCCCGCTATAAAATATTTTGGGATAAAACGCAAGACCTGAAGTTGCTGTGAAAAATTTTAACACACCACAAATAATCTTTTGAATGTAATTAATTACAAAAACTCTGATTTACTCTATGGATGCTCCTAAATAAACAGAATTACAAACCATTCCACTTTATAATTATTAGCATAGATTCATATGGATTTGTTCTTAGTCTTCTGAGTGGATATTTGGTTTTTTTTTTTTTTTTAATAATAAACGAGACCACCACTAAGTCTATGGAAAGAGTAAGACAGATACAAGGCCACTAACCTCAATAACGTTGGCGGAGAGCTCGTTGGAAGCGGGCTTGTACTTGGCCATGTCCTGTTCGAGCGCGATGAGGCGGGCGGCCGGGATCTCTTCCTTCTTCATGCCGAAGAACTCTAGGATTCTGGGGGTGAAAGGAAACTTTTAGGCATACATACAAGATGCCTTGTTTGTTTGTTTGTTTGTCCGTCTTTCACGGCTAAACGGAGCGATGGATTGACGTGATTTTTTAGGTAGAGATAGTTTAGGGCATGGAGAGTGACATAGGCTACATTTTGTCTCTTCAAAACCCCCCATTTCCCTAAAGTGAGGAGTGGAAGTTTTCAATGTAGAAAGCTATAAAATTGGTATGTGTGCTATCTCTTCTGTGATACCCCGAATTTAACGCGAGCGGAGCCCCGGGCAAAAGCTAGTAGTAAATAAAATAGCTTGGATAGGAACACTTATGTTATGATTTAGTTGAGGTCCGACAGGTTTCCATTGCTGCAAGGCGCTTATTGCCTTGCTGCAATGACGTCGAAGGCATTAGCTGAGACAATCTGAACACATCGTTTTCAGTTATTGTTACATACAGACATAGCATAAATCACGCCAGTATTGAAATGGGGTAGGAAAAAACTAATCGTTTCGTTTATTTCTAAATTCTAGCTTAAGCTTTCTTTACCTCCCGTATGGGCTGCGTTCAGCATTACCATAGCAAAAAAAAACTACTATTGACGAATCCGCATCATATAACGTGGGGTGATGTCTATTCCGCTTGAGTTTTTTGTTGACGACCTAACGATGCAAGTGGCTCACCTCTGGTGGTCATCTTCGTCGGTGTCGATGGCAACGGACATGATCTTGTCGCGGTAGTTCTTGGCCACGGCCTTGATTTCCTCGACGTACTTCTCGAAGTCGCCATTTTTCTGCAACAAATGATAGTGTTAAGTTCCTTGAAGAGACATGCAAGATTGACCACTGGTAGGGTGGAACAATAAGGGTAATAGTAAGAATATGATAAGTTTATACACCATTGAACTAGCAACCCAATTACAGTTTTAATTTCAAACTGTGATGTGTACAGTCCATTCTTCACAAGACTTATAGCTTATAAGCATGACAATTTAATACGATTTTTGTCTACTTATCCATAATTTTTTGAACTTCTGATTCGGATATAAAAAATGGATTGTTCTAATCCTAATGTTTCTGGAATTCATGAGTCTCTCTATTGCATTCTAGCCTTTAACCAGATAGACTGACTAGAGTGTGATTCCTTAAATGAAACCTATTATTAATCCAGATTGAACTATTTTCTAATTAAATGTACCAATTAGCATTTGAAATAAAAAGCTAGTATGCAGTGTTTCTAATTCGAGTGAAATAAGTAATTATGATTTATCCATAATCATTAACAATCAATAATGATTGTGAATATGAATGTCTATCATTAAGATATTAAAATGCACTTTCTAAGAGAGAGTCTGTAAATGTTATAAAAATCATGATTCATTCAATCATTATTTCAGTGCATCAGTGTGGACTAAATTTCTCTTTCTAGAATTCATCACTAGGCTGCAAATGGTATATCACACATCAGAGTCAGTTAAATGCGAAATTAAACTTCAAATCGAGTAAAATAAGGAAGTATAAGTGACGAAAAGGAGTTCTTTTTCACAGAACAGTGGTATTTTTGTAGATTAGAGACTATACCTGACATATCTAGCAAACCTGGTTAAAACTTCATATAAGAAGGCAACATCAAATGCCGTCGGCCAATAAAGACACTGGCTCACATTTCCATTATTTAATAGAAGCTATAAAACCGGTTTCAAACAAACTGATGATTCAACAAATGCAAATAGTTCAGACGCGCCGGCTGTCGACATTGCGAATCAGTTTACTTAAATAAAATAAAAACTTTAACTCTTTATTGTACAAATTAAAGAAACCAACACAATTTAAAGACATTGACACAAGAAATGAGAGCGATTGCGACCTAACGAGACTCACACATGTGAAGACATACAGAAAACTTATGCACCGAAAAAAAAAACTTTTAAAATTAATTCTGAAACTTTCATTTCGTATTGCACTCATTAATTGACAGCATGGCGGTATTATCTCGACCAGTAGTTAACGGGATCATTGGCCTACTTGCGGACGAGATACGTCAGTACATTTTTTGTACCAGCTAGTGTTTTTTGCTGCAAGTACTTTCACAGGCAACGTGGTCGCTAGCGATCGCGACACTACCTACGGATGACCTGCGATGAACTTTCACCATTCAGTGCCGTTCGCAGGAGATACAATCTTTACGCTATTAATTTCACTAAGTTTCGGTTTGGAATGGTATAAATTCGGATTGTTTTTACTTTTAGTATGTTGGCCCACGTGTCAGATAAAAGTAGCGATAGTTAAAATGTAAACAATTTCGACCGCCACGCGTCGACACGTTGCGGTGATAATTAACGTCTTATTAATGCAGTTAAGACAGTTAAAAGAGTTATCTCCGTAAAAATGTAAGTTACTATGTTATGAAATATGAATACCTTAACACACTAAATATTATCAATTTCAAATAATTGCTTTCATTCAAATTAGTTTTGTAAAAGATTTGTATGAAATAAATCGAAATAATGTCTCAAATAGTTAAATTGTACTGATATTGCATTGATAAATTTATCGACAAACATACACCAAAACTATCGCTCGAAGGAAGTAGAGCGCCTCACGACGCAGCGTGAAATCAACTGATAAGGGGGAAGCACACGTCAATCTTACCAATATACTCATAATTTCAATCCAATGTACGTTTTGTTTGTGGGGCAATTAAATAACTCATTAACATGTTAAAAGTAAATTTAACTAAGATACATTCCATTAGGTCAATATTTGTCAAAAACCTGTATTTAATTTCATATTAATTTCAACTTCACTTAGTACCAATTCTAAAAATGAGTATGGATATGGTTCCAATATAGATTGACATACAAAACTTTCCCATTCAAATTTTCTGCAATCTGAACATAAAATGTGGATGTATGTATGTAACTAGCTTGCTATATCTTGTCATGGACAAGAAGAAAAGTCTCACTCTTATACCTAGTTTCAAGAGAGTTGAAGTGATTCACACACACAACTATGTGAAGAATCAATTGTATAAGAGTGAAACCCAAAATCCCTCTATCATTACAAGACATATTCGTATGTTGACCTCTAGTGGAACGAGATACACCTAGCATCTACACAAATAATTTCTTGTCCTTGTAGCATACTGAAGGCCTCCGTTGCTAAGAGTTAATAGTTTACAGTCATTATACTATTCTTACCTTGGATAGGAACAACAGCAGGTGGTATTTGATCTGTCCACCGAAGATCTTAGAGGCAGTCTCGTGGGAGAACTCGACAATGAGAGGCATGCTCTGGACAAACACCCACTTCTTGAACAGGTCTTCATCGAATTCGGCATCCTCATACTTGACACGTGGATCTTCGAACTGTTGACAATATGTAATGTAATTAAGTAAAAAAAAGATTAAGTTCACATAAGACTCAAGGTAGTTAAACAATTAAGTGGCAACATTCTTAAGGAAATAATAACAGGAAAATTATTGAATGAAAATATAAAAACCTGTTCACTAAGGATACTCCATTTTTTTGTTTATTTATTGAACAACAGTTAATAGCATTTAGATGTGAAAAAACTAATTACTTGTTTTAAATAATCTCAGATGTTATCACATTCTGTTACTGGTGTGAGGTACTAGCTCTACCTAAAGTCTCAACATAGTAACAGAATCTGCAGCAGATGTGTCACTGCAAAAAATTCTGACCCCATGTGGGGTCAAAGTCATTCTTATCGGAAAAACCAAATTCTTATCTATTAAACTCTTTACAATTTAATACAATATGTCATCACTTACGTTCTTGTAAAGGACAACATCTCCGGCTTCACCTTCCAGTTCCTTGATGACCTTCTCGTCATTGACGACAGCGAATACCTGGTCATCAATAAGACCAGCGGTGTTCAAGAAAGCCTTAGCCTTGACAGTCTCTTGGTCGGGGAAGAAACCAAACACAATGACGTTGTTGGCGGCAATGAGCTCCTTGGCTTGCTCGGCAGAGGTAACCTCGAGGGCTGGGGGACCAGTCTTCTTCTTCAACCAGGCAATAATGTCATCAGCCTGGCGGCCACCTGTTAAATAAAGTACCACACTTAGTTATCCATATCAAAACAAATTCACTCAATCAGGTACATAATAAAAGTTATCACCAATTAGACACACATCAAATGAGTTATGGAAGTGGAAATAATTGTTACACAAGTCATAATCAGTTATAATTATTGTTTAAAAATCTTTATATTTGTACTTTTTTTCTTCTATTTTATGCTATCCAAAATTAGAGGGACTGGAGTGCAGTATTTGTTTTTAGTTTTTTTTAATGTCAGTTCTAGAATCCCAGATAATAAAAAGCAATTGTAAATAGTCAGTTTTAATTGTAATTTAAGTTTAAAAAAGTACCTGTATAGTCAATGGGTGCTCCATTCTTGAAGAATTTGAGCGTGGGATAGCCGCGGACGCCGTAGTTTTCAGCGAGTTCCTGCTCCTGCGTGGCGTCTACCTTCGCCAACTTGATGGGCGATTCCTCTTCCAGCAGTTTAGTGGCCGCCTTCGCGTATTCCGGCGCGAGCGACTTGCAATGACCGCACCACGGCGCATCTAAGGCGATCAAAAAACACGTTTACACAAACTACACAATGCACGCGAGTAACTGTACCGGCTTTTTATTGACGTGTCAATACCCTCCACGCACGTTAACGATAAAAAAACGTCATACTGTTTTCTCATGCTGAGATTAACTTTAAAATAATCAAGACAATAACTTACAGAATTCCACTAAGATGTAATTTGTGTTCTGGATGGTGGTGTCAAAATTGGACTTGCTCAGCACCAGTACGTTTTCTTCGGTAGGTACATCGTCTCCGAGTACGGCGCCCAGCAGGGCTATCGCTACCGTGAGCAATGTAAAACGCATTTTGACTTAGCTTAGCCGGTCACTTAAAACCTACTCGGAAGACGAAGAACTACGAAATGCCGACAAAGCTAGAATTTTATGCCACTTCATTCACCAGTCCGACTTGACGTTTGACGTGGCAGCGTCGATCGTTGTGTATGGCTGTGATTGGTTGATGTTTTGTTTTTAATTTGCTTGACACAACAAATAAGACTGTGGCTACTATTCATTCAGTTTGTGAGCTTACTGCTATGGAAAAAAGAAACTTTGAAATAGAAGTAAAAAAAGTTTGTTTTTATTTTATTGTACATTGTTATATTTTTCATGCTTATAGTTAGTCTAATTTTTGATAAAGATAATCCGTTCGAGTACTTCAAGTTTACATTATTGTTTTGTTAGGACGATAGACCGTAACCACCACTGGAAAATGTCAATGTCAAAATTGTCAAATGCTCAAATGTCAACTGGATTCACTGGACTCTGGACTGGTTATGGTTATTGGTTATTTTATTTTTATTTGTTTTTGACTGAGTTGCTGGTTGCTGAGGATGGACTGGGTTCACTGGGGTGGGGTGGGGTGTTTGATTTTGAATTGATCGAGTTTGTACGACGAGGAATCCAAGTACCTTTCTTACTTGATGTTTAAAGAAACTGGTCAACTGAAGAGAGAATTTACAATAGCCCTAAGAGGGATAGGAAATCGCGCACGTACCATGGGTTGAATGAAAACTTTCTGTTTTATGTTATAAGTTATGGAGGTAAGCGACACTTGGTTACATTTTCTTAGAACTACAACAAACAACTTACCGGCTAGAGGGACTCTTAAATCCCATTTTAAAAATTATGTTTATTCACGATAAATGAAATTGCTTTCCTTATAATATAAGATCATATTTTAAGCTCTATTCATTGTTATATAGTCAACAATTAAAACCTATTATTAAAAGTTGCATGAAATTTATCTATCTGACTGTACCAATCCATTTCGCGTGCAAATTATCAGTAGCTCACTACCAAATGCCAAATGGACATCAACAGTGCTGGCACTCACACACCCATCATTTATACAAATTTATTTTAAAAGTTTAAAAATTGGATGGCATCCAATTTTTATGCCCCTGTCCTTCCTCATTGAGATTGGTTAGAAACAAGTTCACAGATTAGCAGTGATAGTGCAAAGGTGTGTGGCAAATTTTATAAATTTTCATAATTATTATGGTTACTAATGCTCTTTTATTTGGCAACTGCATTACATCTAACAATAAAGTTTCCTTGAGATTATTTAGAGCTATACCACAGAACACAGAACATTATCTATCATAAAATGTAAATGGCAGTTTGGCAAAGTGCAGTGATCGGAATTTGAACAAATTAAAAAAATGTTTTAGATGCCGGAGCTGACAGTGACTTCAGAAATTTATGGAGAATATAATTATAATACAAAAATAGCTCCTAGCATTGAAGGAAGTGAGTCTTTCTCCTACTATTTATAATGTGAGTTTTCCTTTTAACATTTTGCTAATTTTATTTAATTTTTATTTCAGATGTTATCTCAGAGTTTCCATTTCTCTTGCCAAAAGGTGAAAGCAAAATTCAATTTGATGATGATGATGACTTAAACATTGAAAGGCCACGGAAGGAAGTTATAAAAATTGGTAAGTTCTAGTTTTGCTAGATTAGTTAAAAATTTGCTTTGGTTTCAAACTTTTAGCATGATAGGACTATTCTTGCTTTTGTTAAGGTGGAATGGAAACTCCTTGATATTTCTATTATTAAAGAAGATGCTCACCCTATAAGAGAAGAGTGCCTACACAAAACAAGGAGTGGGATGCAATTTTGCTCAAGCATTGCATGATAATTGGTGGCCTATTTTATAAAAAGTTATTCAAAAATATTCATGCTTAGAATCATGGCCACTTTTGATACAAATTGAAAATAAAATTACCCCAAATTTTCATACTAATTTTATGCTTCCATTCTGTGGCCACTAAAAACGTAATGGAAAATATTATTTTTTCAACTATACTACAACTATGGATGGACAACAACTTTCCCACCATAAAGGGTAACTAAAATGGTATAAAAATATGTGCGCGCGCATGTGCAGTGCGCGTCTGTCCGCTGCCGTGGCGCGTAGCTCCAGATGATGGGTCACGGATTGACCCGAAACATGTCGAGCTAATCTCGGTATAAAAAACGTGAGAAGATCCGTTATTTCACTATAAAATATGTACTTTTTATGATTTCAGAACACAGTTCCAAGACTAAAATAGCACTAGTAGGCCTCCAGGTCTGGAGGGGCGCCTTCCTTATAGGCGACCTGCTCATCCATCAAGGAGTGAAAGGGGAGCTGAACGACAAAACTGTATTAGAACTCGGAGCCGGTACTGGCTTAACCAGCTTCATCGCTGGAATTTACGCCAAAAAGGTCATATGCACAGGTGAGTAAAAAAGGTCCTACCAACTAAAATAAAATTGAGCTAACTTGTAAAAAAAAAACAACCCCCATTGTTTATTATTTTTTAAAATAGCACAGTAAAGCCAAGGATACCCTTAGGGACAAATCTGCCCCGACACGTGTCGCGCGAAGTAGCGCGACGTTGCCGGACTTCGCTCGACATGTCGCGCGACTTATATCCACGTATATACACGTGTAGCGGCACATTTGTCCTCTAATGTATAGGTCAGTTAACTAAAGCTGGCGCGTTCACAGTACTCACACTTGTGCAATTTCGCTAAACAGTATGTTTAAAATTAATAATTTTGATCAAATCAGGTAGACTTTTCATGATACGTATGCAGCGCAAAGTCACGCCGCGTGCTAATTCACAGATACTACACAAACGTAATGCGTACGTCTGTTTTACGTGCCAGCTTTAGTTAACTGACCAGTATCCTTAGCTTTAGGCATAGTTTGTATTAATTTGACTTTGTTTGACTGAACCTGATGGATCATGCATGGTTCCACGTACAGTATAACCCCGCATAAGTACGAAACGCATGCCCGCAGTCATCTCTACATGAATTATATTTATTATCTGTGTTTAAAATAGACCTACCTAATCTAATTATACATAGCGAACTCTAGCGCCACCTATCGTCGAATAGTAGAACTTCTACTAATATCATCTACGTCGTCAATCGTCAAAAAGTGTTCTACATCGCGATGACGGAGTTTTGTTAATCGGTTGCATAAATACAACTTCCAACTTTCTCTCTGCACTTCGGTCCCCAGGCAAGATATCTGCCTGGAGAGAGATCGCACTTTTAGGTATTTTCCTACATGTAAATGGGAGAATATATAAAACAGAGAGAGAATGTGAATATCCAGTCGTCTGAACCGCCATCACTGTTTAATGCACTGTTGCATTGGTTCTATTGATAAAATTTAGGATTTTCATACTAAGGTGGAATGAAATCGCGACCTCAAAGCATGGAGGGTACGCGTACGAGTATCAAAAACCCGCCAAGTACGCCAAGTACCGAGTATCGACCGAGTACTCTGTATCTCATCCCATCACCATCTCTATAATCTTTACTATCCTTTCAATCCTGAATATTTCAGATATCAATCTCGGCGGCATATTGGAGCTCATTAAATTGAACGCTAAATACAACGAGAAGCTGATCAAGTCACAGTTCAAAGTGAGCCCGTTGGACTTCACAGAGACAGCTTGGAGCAAGCAGTTGGCAGATGACGTGAAGGGTGTAGATGTTATTATAGCTGCTGATGGTGAGTTAGTAAAGGGTCTTCGTATAGCAATACCACGGTATCGCCTCTCGCTGACTGTTTTGTATGAAGTAGCATTTTTCGACCTCTTTCATGCGACCCACCCCCTTAGAACTTAAAAGTTGCGACATTTTTTCAAGATATTAAGTTAAATAAACGGTCGACGTCAGCAATTTTGAGATAGGATGACTTACTATCCCAAAATAATGTCGCTTATCGCATTTAGCATTTCAACCGTCGATTATTTAGTAGTAAACCTATTTTCATTTTTTTTCTGTTGAGCCGAACTTCTACCAATCTTACATGGCGCTGACGAAGTTTCGAAGATCTGTTTCAAAAATACAACTCCCAATTTTCTCTCTGTGGACTTCGGTCCCCAGGCATAACATCTGTCCGAAGCGAGAATAGAGATGTCTTTCCCGCAAACTTTTCGGCCACTTTTGTTTAACTTGAGCACTGTTTGTCTCCAGTTGTGTATGACGACGACGTCACCGCCGCCTTTGTGACGACCATACAAAAGATACTCAACACGAACCCGCCGAAAACGCTGTACATGGCTCTGGAAAAACGTTTCGTGTTCACCATCGAGCACATGGACTCCGTCGCGCCTTGCTACGAGACATTCCTTACTCTGCTGGATAAAGTGAAGGAGGGAAGCAACTGGTCCGTGGAACAAATGCCACTCAATTTTCCAAAATACTTCACCTACGATCGTGTCAAAGAATTAGTGCTATGGAAAATATCATCCAAACCTAACTAAGGTACAAACCCTGTGATAATAATGTTAATGAATAAATTACTATTTTATTAAAACACCAATTTCATTTGGAAATCTCTATTTCAATTTGCTTTACTGAATCTACAAGGTACAGATACTTAGCTAACCGAGTGGATTTTAAATAGACAAACTAACATTAGTACCATATACAAAAGTTGTATAAATCATTACAAAACATTTAGAATAACTTATTAAATAATCAGCCTCGTATTCTAGGATGGTTAGTAAGTAAATTCCAATACAAAGTAGCAGAAAAGCGATGTTAGCTACTGAGATTGTGTTTTTTTTTACAAAAAAGCCATCAACATATCAAAAGTAGTCACAATTTCGAATGTCATTTCCAACTCCAAAGGCCGCAGTAACATTACCCTACGACAGTTGCCACGGGCAGTGGTAAGCAGCCGAAGGTAATGGTACTCTAAACCCAATACTCGGGGTCCGGGTAGTGTTGGTAAACACTAGAGTCTATTGAGTCTTTATTTATAAGACTAGACCCAGTTCTTATAGTTCTAGTCTTTTATAGACTTTATAATGGAATCATGTCCTCTAAAAAGGCTCTTTGAACCGGCTAAATTTAGTTGGAACTGTCTTTTAATAATGCAAAGTTCAAAAACGAATTGAGTCTTTTCTAAAGCTTGAGTTAAGACTGAAGGCTCAAAAGACTCCAAAGTCAATGAAACTTGAGTCTTTACCAACACTAGGTCCGGCGGGCGTTCCCTCGGACGCCCCAACCGGACCACAAGTACAAGGCTCGTGGCAAAACGGCGTCTCAACGTGCATCACTAAGGACAAAAGAACTTGTGCAATTATATCTAAGCTTACAATTATTTCTGTGTGGGCCAGTGTTCGTTGTATTTGGTGAGGAAGGTTTTCCTCAGTTCCGAGTTGCGCGCCTGCTGGTCCTTCTCCTTGCTCAGGGTCTCCACGCTTTGTCCGACGCAGAGGTCTCCGGTGAAGTGTATGATGACGACTTGCGTGTTGAACGTCACGTTCTTGTCCGGGTTCTGCTTTGCGTAGTTGCTGTAGGTTAAGTCTTCGGCTGTTGGGGATTAATTAGGTTTTTATTGTGTGGCTGAATGTTGATAATTTTAATGGCATTAAAAGGAAATTCAAAATTACTATTACATTTGTCCCATAGGGCATTCATTGGACGGCAGGAGTTTAGGCTCATCGACGAAATATTTTGATAACTTCTGTGTACCTAGGTAACATTCCCCATGTTACTGCTCCGAAAGTAGACCCTATAGGTACTCCAAATGCAATGACAGCGGAATCGGGACGGCCCGGCGCGGCGGCGTGACGACCGGTTGAAAGAGGCACAAAGCATCGGCCGAGAAAAATTTGTTTCGATCATACAACCACACGCGACCCACTGTCAGCATGTTTAGAGCTCTAAAGAGCGGCCAAATTAAGAGTACCCGAAACCGTCGATCGTGTATGACGAGAGTGATGAATGAGTGAAGCGCGAGAAGTATATCAGAACAGGAGCCAATGGCGCTCTGTTGTAGGTACCCCGCAGGGAATAAGTCGTAACGGTTATGTACAGTCTAGGAAATTGGTACCTGTGCCATTTTGAACCTTTTCATAGTGAGTTTCATATTGCTTTGATTAGTAGAAAGTATGGTATGTCACAGTGATATTTCTTGTGAAAAGGTACAATAAAGTAACACAGTAATCAATTTCCTTGACTGTATGGAAAAAAGTCGTCAAGTTGTAACGCACGTGTGCTGTATTCCTCTGGGCCCTGCACGGAGTCGCCGGTGCACTCCGGCCCGCAGCGCCCGTCCTTCAGTATGCCGCGCATCGTCGTCAGCTTGCTGATAGCCTTCTCGCTCTTGCTCTGTTCGCTCTTGTGCTTGTCAATGTTGCGGAGGAATTTCTTCATCTGCCGAGTAAGTGCTTAATGGTAGGTAGGTTAGGTTAGGGTACAGCGCCGAATGCACACTTTGTGTGATCAAGTCTGAATGTATTGAATGCGCCAGACTTTTTGCGCGTCGAGTGCGTTACTGCATGTAATTGCATAGGTTCTATTTACGCAGACTAAAAAGTGCGTCACGAATAGTCTGTCGCCTGCGTAGCACCTAGAACTGAAATAAAGATCCAGGGTTCCTAATCAAAAGGGACTGTTTGCATCCACTGAATTTGACTACCTCTTTTTGGTTACCTATACTAAACCCTACATTCTGAACTGACTGCGTCGAGTATGGAAATAGCTCGAGTCCAAAAGTAAATAGGCTACTTTACTTACTATTTTTAGCACTATCGCTCATAGGATTTCAAAGGTCAGCGGTTAGAATAAGTAGCTACGTTTCGTTTACGTCGAGGGGGTGGTCAGATTTTTACAATGACTAGTCACACAGAACAGGCAACAGTACCTACTACGTAAAGGTCCACCCCCTAACATGTTCAGACGCAAAAATATAGCCGTCTTTCTCTACCGTTACCTGACTGTCCACTAGGTCTCGCTGGGCGTACCTACGGAGTGAACCCAGACAGCACATTAACTTACCGTCTTCGATATTTTCTTGGGCGGGTCCTGATACGACATCTTCGGCTCCCCCGGGTTGCTGCCAATCACGTACATCGTGTTCTTGGGTATGTCGAAGTCCGAGTAGACCGGCGGTTGGCTGTCCACGGGCTCCTTGACCCGCCCGGAGCCCGTAGAAGACTTACTGTTGCTCGGCGCGTACGCCGACTTCTCTATAGATTTCGGGATGACCGGTTTCTTCTTGCGTTTCTCTTTTTTCTGAACCGTTTCATCTTCGTTGGACAGGCTCTCTTCTGAAGTGGAAGGGAAGACTTCATTGAGGCTGAGAACTTCGACATTGCACTCGTCGAGGTTGGCTGGGTTTTCCACGTCAGCCACTTGACAGAGTTGGTCGGTGGAGTGGATGCTTATGAACGATTTCTGGCCTGAGCATAGAGCCGCCTCGTCTTCGGCAACAACGCTCGGTTTCTTAGATACGGTCACTGAAAAACCGCGCTGTTTTAGTCCCAGGGATCATACCAGAAACTGCATGTTTGTAATAAGCTACAGTTTTAAAATAACACCTGTAATTTCGACTGTGGTTGTGGCAAGAGGCGACTAAGGAAATAGGGCAAGGTATATTTTGGGCGACATGTTAGCAAACTAATTATTGTACCTTTTAACTTAAAACCTAAAAATATCCTAGAAGTGGCTACGAATCGTGTAATAGCGTTTCATGTGTTCTGCCTACCTCACTTGGGAGTACAGGCGTGATGTATGTAGCTATGGGTGTGCTTATGCATATCCCTACTAATATTATAAATGCGAAAGTAACTCTGTCTGTCTGTCTGTTACGCTTTCCCGCCTAAACCTCTCAACGGATTTTGATGAAATTTGCCACAGACAATCTTTAGACCCTGAGAAAGGACATAGGCTACCTTTTATTGCGAAAAAAAGGTAAGTAATGCTCAAAATAACTATTCCACGCGGACGAAGTCGCGGGCACAGCTAGTTTAAAATAAATTAAAAACCGGGTAATTGAATTGTCGTCACACAACATCACTTTGCCACTATACGTTGCTGCAAATTTTCCAAATATACCTAAATAGACACAATGTAGTACAAGGAAAGTTTGAATACGTTAGCATTGAATCACAAAAGGACCACTGTTAGTAGATATTTGACTTACTTACCAGCGTAAGTGCAGCTCTCAGATGCGTTGCAAGCAATAACTTCTACAAAGACAATCAAGTGTTATACTACAATACTAGCGATCGTTATTTCAGTACGCCGCACGAGCTACAAGTCAATACAGTTTACCTCCTTCCTCGCGTTTGTCTGTGTGTGTATTTACTTTGTTTATTTCAGGTATTTTGCGGGCATTCTTCGAGTATGACATATTTAAACAACAAATTTCAGTTTGTGAACTTTGTCAAATGGCTTCCCATTTTTCTCTTCATTGGTTACAGTTTTGACATTCCAATTTTGATATTTTCAACGACAATGGGTACGACCTGTTTGGTAAAATAAAACCAAAAAGTATTGAAAATAATTATTATTTCATTTCATAAGTACAGTTCTAGTCGGCATAGGATAGATAGGATAACAAATTATTCACTTCAAATAAAAAAAACAGACAAAACGAAAAATACTGCAAAATATAGAACAAAATGTTGCAGTCAACTAAGTGTTAATATCGAACATTATAAACTGTAGGTAATAGTATTTGTTCAAAATTAGTAATTATTTATCAGATCGCGATAACAAATCGAGTGATTTTAAGGCAACTGGACACCCTGCAGTTGTTACATGATTTTGTTTTCAAATCTGTATAAGAGTACATATTTACAAATTTGTAAATTCAGACAAATAAATATGGCCGAGAGTGGTACGATGATTTTCCGAATACACATTTTTAGTGTAAGCAATTTTCCATTCGCGAAATTTCCCAAAATAATGCTGATATAGATTGCACTTGCCAAAAGCACACAGAAGCAGGAGTTCCGTCAACACTACTTACGTACGAATTAAATTGGGGGAAAGTGCTACAATTAATATAAGCTTTAGTAAAAAACGATGACGGAAAAAAGCATTTGGGAAATTTTGCAAAAAGAAAAATAGCTTGCCATAAAAATAGTTTCGGAAAACCATCGCTACACTCGTACATGATAGTATAGAACTAAACCAGTGCATAGAACTTAAAATGTAAATCACTATACCTGAAACTAAAATCAAACCTTTGTCGCGGTCACTTTTTTATAGCATCAAAATTACTGTCAACAGCAGAAGTCAACGTCTAGTTTTTTAATCTAAATGAGAGTAGCTGCGCAAAAGCTTACCTATTTCGACTGGTAGCGGTGTAATATGACTGGACTCGCGCTAACTCGTACTTATCTTGCATTCAGACGGGTATAAGTCGACGCACACGAAAAGAGCTCTAGGCAACTAATGGGGGATATGTTCGCACAAGGTGCTAACTAACAGGCCAATCAATGGCGCGGCGCGCTTCTTCGCCCCTCCCGCGTACCTTTTCTCTGCCTTTCTCTCACAATGCAGGTAAATCACCTGGAGCTCTTTTAGTGTGTCGACTTGTAACAAAGTTTGCCTGAGCTATATCTGCCAATAATAGCGTGATAACATTATTTAAACCAGCGCAGCGTTTGATTACATTTAGCTTATTCTTATGCTTTTTTAATGAAATGTAAATTTAAAAAACTGAATAAGTTCATAAATAATCTGTGCCAATCCTGTGCTAACTCAACAAATCTGTTTCAAATGTCATTTTTACATAAAAACTGAAAACAGTATTAGGTACAATACAAAATGCGTACAACTAAATGCTTGTGTATATTTTAAATTGTCATCAATTGACAAAATTATTATCATTATCAAAAAGATAATTAGACACTTCGTCAGACCATACAAATTACTGATTTATTGTGCTTGGATTTGAATTAAGACTAGGATTTTTACAGACATCCGCAACATTCTGGGGCGCACACAAATTTACAGTGACAATGGGTAGACCACAAAAATGTCCTTTTTATGGATCGTCTATTAGCCATGCTTGGCAAAACTTAGCAGACTGTGGAAGCGAGTAAGCTAAATCAAAATTTATGTGTACCAAAACGAATGAAGAACTATTAGGTCACTTATCTTATTTATTATGATGTCACTTAAGAGTAAAAAAATCTTGTTTCATATTCGACAAGTGAGTTCTATATGCGCGAGCCGAAAGAAATCAAAAAAGGAAATCGCATAGAAATGGTAAAAAAAAACTTTTAAAGTCTCAACACTCAAAACTATATAAATACAAGGTTTATATTGTCTCTTATATAAAATACATCTAATTGTAAGTAAGTCAGTCAGTAATATTTGCCATTTCTATTAGACTTTATAATTTGTATTATCAACAGTGGAAATTCAACATAAATCACAGGGGACAGACGTACATAACATTTTTCTTAAGACATCTTCAATTTCCAAAGTCAACATTTTATTTTTTACAGCTTGTAACATAAAATTCTGTACTTCTATAAAAATTAACAGAAATCAGACAAGAGAGACACGCAGACAACTAGATAAGTAAGGACAGTCAGCAACAAATATATCGACATGATGAAATAGCCAAAAATATTATACACGCTCTTATTGTCTCAAAAATTAAGGTCGAGTGTACATTGGCACTTTCACCGTGTCGGTAATTTTGTTGCCAACTGTACTGATTACAGATGTTCTTTCACTTCTGCTCGATTACCATTCCACTGGATATGGATATGTGGTCTAATATTCGCAATCATACGAGATTCTATTGAGAGAATAAATATTCACTCAATAACCATAACATTGCAACAGCAAGATTTATGTTAGCTCTCAGGTATCGACCAACATAAAAAACTACATTTTACTTAACACATCGTAATTCTGCAAAGTAATCGAAATTACTCAATCTGTTGTGCCAGTTGTTACAAAGAAACATCAAGGATTTAGGGTGGAGTCACATCTATTAGCATCAAATCGCATTTTTATATGCAGCATGTTATTTTTGCATCAATTTACTTAGGCAATATAATGCGAGTGCTATGGGCACGAGACAACATACTTGTAAAGATAAACATCCAAGACTCGAGTGCAAACATTCGTATACATCATACAAACATCTGCCCCGACAGGGAATTGAACCCGGCACCATAAGCTTCACAGTCAAGTTCTCAAATCATTGGGCTAACCGGCCGTCAAAAATGAACCTTGGATTCACCTCCATCATGAAATAAGTTTAAGTGTAGTTCACTTAACATCTTAAAGGTTGTGTGCTTATACATATGTAACTCAAACCATCGAGCGAATTACCACTCGTTTCTGATAAATGTGACTCAACTCAAATCCAGTCAAAGGCTAAAGCGAAGGATCATTTTGTTCCGTTTTATCGACTCCATTATCCATATTATGATAACACTTCGGACTTAAATAATATATATTTTCAGCCAGTGAGTTAGCATGAGCCTATTTGACACAGATCTAGGTAACAAATAACAAAACAGTCCTTCAATACACATTTTAAAACCAGAATTCAGTCTTCCATTTTGTAAGCTAACTAGCTGGATATCATTTACTTTTAATCGAGATAGTTTTAATTATTTCCTTGACAATGTTAATCACTCGCTCTGCGAAACGATTGTTTTCGCATAAAAATAGTTTGAAATGAAATTCTACCTTACACAGGTAGCTAGTAGTTTTACCAAGGAATTAATTGAAGTCTATGAAAATACTCATAAACTTGTAATTTAGAGTTTATGGGCGACTATTTGAGCTTTTCAACTACCTCATATAACAGAAGGCTAAATACAACAACACGCGCGTTCGTTTTACGCGCAGGATAGTCTACCTGTCACTCTCTGACGTCTCTAGTTAGACAGTGACAGCTATAGTCGATCTCGCGCGCAACTCTACTCGCACTTTATACGAATTGACTGCAGGTTTTAATGTAGTCTTGAATTATTTATTATACTTAGTCTATTTCTAATAGACAACTAAACGGGTATTATAACAGAAAAGTATCCTGAAAAATGAGACGGCTGAAACGCCCGAATAAACGCCCTTAAACCTTATTCATTTGCACGAAATGTCTATAAAAGCTCAACGCGTGCTGCGTATACGCTGTATACGTATACAATACATGGTGTCCCGAAGTAATACAATCATGGATGTACTAAATGGAAAATGGTTCACTTCGATTTTAGGTGGAAACTTGTGTCGCCAAAATTCAAAATTAAAATCGAGCTCACTAATGATACGAATCATAAACGAAAAAGCCACTAGATATATGGTAATGGCCACCCAGTCCCACAAACCATTTGTAAATGTCAATCGTCACTGTCACAGAAACTGTACAGCCAATAACCATAGAGCAAAATGCCACTAGCGTTACGCGTTACGATCTTGAGCCGGCCAATAAGAGCACAGCGATCGCCGCGATGGTTCGAAATCGTCTCCGAACAACTAAAATTACGTCTCTGGGATAACTACTCGCTAGTACGAATCATCCCAATTATTAGATTTATTTTTTGCTGAAGTTTGTAATTATTTTCCAAAAAAGCATAATAAGGCGTATTCTGTATGAAGTTTGACGAATTTAATCGACTTTGTCGCCTTAAGATCGTACAGTCAGTAACAAAGATATCGACACGCTTAACGTGCCAAAAATATGTGCACACGACCTTAATGGTCACACAATACTACCATGTGTACTTATTTTTGGCACTGACTGTCTCGAGATCTTTATTGCTGACTGTACAGAACGTAAACCCATAGACGAGTGAACGTGTCATATCTACGTAAAATGATCTGTGAGCACGACAAACTTAAGTTTCCCATCTTCCTGGGAAACTCTTTAAGTTACTAAATTAGTATTAGTCCTACTTACAGGACACCATTGTATCACAATCTGATAAGCAAAGGTTGCCGCAACCAAGTTTAGATAATATAAAGACCAGATTGAATTTTAATGAAATAAACGTAAATTATTGAGAATTATTAATACATCATACATACAATGTCGCAAATAAAACAGCAACGTGCAAAATTAACCAACTTAACTACAAAGTCATCCATTTCATGGACACTGACTAACACTTATCCGCCAAACGCCAGCGACGAAATTATATAACTACATAATCAGAATACTTACACATAATTTTGTCAAAATTGATTCATCGATTGATATGACGCCAATTTGAAAATTATGCAAGGAACACTCACGATCAATTTATTTCTACACGCCGTCATAAAAAAAAAACATTTAGAAAAGTATTACAAATCTCTTAACATACAAGTCACCCCACTTCACATTTAACGCGCTTGTATAATTCTTTAAGAGGAACATCACTCGTGAATTTGCTGCGAAGTGGCGTGACATCGTGAGTGAAAAGATTTGAAGCTAAACCCGACCTTAAAATGGACAGTCGCGATCGCAGTCTTGATAATTTTTCTACGTACAACTCAACTCAAATTCCTAACGATCATTCCAGAACCTTCCAATTGTACTTAAAGCCTCGAACCGGTAAATGTTTGCTATACGGACCGCTTCCTCTCCGATATAGACGACCGCTTGCGGCTCTGAATGCTTCCGGAGGACATTTTTCTTTTAGTGTCTCCGTTGGAAGTGGCAGCTTTGTTATAGCTAGTGCCGGGGTTGGCCATTCGGTTGTTGAGGTTAGAAGTCTTCCTCCGGACGGAGGGAGAGGCTTCAACGTTGTTGAGCTTAGCGGTGGTAGTCTGCGGTTTAGGTTCGATAATGGCCGGCTGTTGGTATTTCCCTACAGCGTTCCAGTGCTCGCGTTGAGCTTTGAGGGATTCGCGCATCTTTTCTTTGGCTTCGGCGTTGTCCGCTAGCATTTGGTTGAGCATTTGCACCGTCTGGTACAGCGCGACGGGGCTTAAAAGCCCGAAATCGTGCAATGAACACATGTGGAGTATAAAGTTCCTGTATAAATTCTTCTCTAGGAGCTCCTTACCTTTCATTTGAAGGAACATTTGGCAAGCGAGTGGGATCTGGCAGTCGCCGACGTAGTTGTACTTCATCACGTGGAGGTTCCACATCTTCATGAGCTCCTTTTCGCCCTCGTTGACGTCTGTGAACTCGTCGATCATCATCATTGTTTTCTGCTGGAGCCAGAGCGGGTCTGTCTCGTCTTCGGAGTCTATGTCCAGCTCGTTGGGATACACCGGCAGGCAAGTGATGGTGTGGTGATACAGCCTGGAAAAAGAAAGGGATTTAGTTGGAATCGGATTGAAAATAGAAGGAAGGTTTAGGTTTAATGACTAGTCCATTAAGACAAGTCTTTTTTTTTTATTGTAAGCTTTTTGGATCCAGACTTGCTGACGACTTAACACACGGATTTACACGGGTACAAAATGAAAATGACGGGTAGACTATCCCGCCATAAGTAGCCGGCTTAGCACATCAAGGCGAGAGATAGACTATACCAGTTACTGTCTGACTAGAGACATCAGAAAGTGGTGGGTAGACTGTGCTACGCGCGAGGCCACTAGAGCTTGCTGTACTAAGCATACATGCACTAGTCTGCACGTCTACACAGGTTTTACCAGCTTCTAGACACGAATGAGGTGGGAGCACTCACCGGTTGTGTCCTGTGAGGTAAGGCCTTTGGGCTTCGACCAGCTCGCTATCATCCAGCTCCAGGAACTCTGCCAGGCTGAGTCTTTGCAGCCTACATTTAGCCCCAGCCCTTCACACAAGCAGGCTGACAATAAAGAGAAGCACTCACCGATTATGCCCTGTGAGGTAAGGCCTTTGGGCTTCGACCAGCTCGCTATCATCCAGCTCTAAGAACTCTGCCAGGCTGAGTCTCTGAGGCCTGCGTCGAGCCCCAGGCCTCCAAACAAGCAGCCGGGTAAGAGCCGCGCGGCGAGTTGGTCCCGCTCTGGGCCCGGCGGCTCGAGCCCGGCCCTGCGCCGCGATCAGGTCGTGGGGAGAGCCCGTGTAGGAGCCGTCGTACAGCTCGTTTATGGAGACGTCGATGCGCGCGCCGCCCGGGATCGGCTGGGGAAGGCTCTTGTAAGTTATGTGCTCCTAGTATGTGATACGATACGATATTTTTTTATTAGAGACTAGTCTTTGCCCGCGGCTCCGCTCGCTTTAAATTCGGGGTAACACTACATTGGTTACATTATTGACGATTACCAAGGATCTAATTTTTTTCAAAATGAAACGTAGCCTATGTCAATTCGGAAGAATGTAGCATTCTAATAGTGTTTTTTTTTAAATCGGCCCAGTACTTTTTGAGCCTATTCACTACAGACAAACAAATTTTTTCTCTTTATAATATTAGTATAGACAATAACAGGGGGTTTTATTAGGTACTGAGCAACCTTTAACAAAAGTAGGTACAGTATGTGCCCCCACTTACCTATCCAGGCAATTCGGTGTTTTGAACGCGCACCACTACTAATACAAAGTTTGTCTAACTATTTTTAGCGAAATATTAATATCATGAACTACCTCATTTTGATTTTGCTAAAAATAGTTAGACAAACTTTGTATTAGTAGTGGTGCGCGTTCAAAACACCGAATTGCCTGGATAGGTAAGTGGGGGCACATACTGTACTTGGTTATGTTGATATTTTTTCATAATTTTGTAAATGAATCGAAACTTTCCATTCAGAAATAGATCAGTGTTTTCCTACAACTTTTCTAACCTCTATATTCTAAAAAGGCACAAAACTTTAATTTATCACTGTCTAATTAGAATAATCAAAAAATAAAGGGTATTCTAACCTACATAAATCTCTTGGACGATCATCCTGAACTCGCGTGGAACTAATTGTAAATATATATAAATCAGTATAGGCTTAGCACAATAATACTTTAAATTAAATAGTTCCCAATTTTCTTTAAAAAATTTATGATTCCATTCCCTGATCGTCATATGAAAAAGTGCAACGGGAGAGATTTTTTTCGGTCAATCAGTATTGATATAGCGGCTCATATTAAAACCAAACTTATGTCAAAACTTATGTCGCTAAAAACGGTTCGTTGTTATATGCTTATATTTATATGCGAAGTCGTATTATGCTAAGCGTCCACAGGTCCGCATCGCACGCATCGGACGCATCGGATTGAATCAGATGTATGGCGAAATGCGATGCGTACGATGCGGACAGGTGGACGCACTTGTATGAGTTTCTATACAAAGAATACTACAATCCGTTGCGTGCGATACGTTCGATGCGTACGATACCGACAAGTGGACGCTTAGCTTTAAATGGACTACTCACGAAGTATGTGAAGTTGAATCTGGAATGGCACAATTTCAGGTGCTTCAGCAGAGAATAGAGAGTCCCACAGTCGAGCGAGCACCACGGGCAGTGCAGGTCGTCGCAGGCCTCCGTCTGCTGCCGCGAGTTGTTGTTGTACAGGAACTGGTAGATGATCTGCTGACGCTTGCTGTCGTCTGTTGCGTCTGCTTTTGATTTGTCCCCTGATGAATTAAAGTCGAGTTGATTAGTAGTCTAGTTAATGAAACTCGACTAAATCTTCATTCTTCAGACACGGTTGGTTACTGAATTATTCGCAACTCAACTAAAATACTAGCCTAGTCCGAACTTGAATAAAAAAAAACTATTTAGTCCGTCAGATAGATCACCAAAAAATATTGTACGCGTATTTTTTTTCTTATATTTAACAAACTAAAAACGCCGAGGACAGTGGTCTCAAGTATCGAGTGACACCACTATGTGGTACAAATTTTGCCAAGGCATGACGTTACGAGCTTACGAGCCCCCACTCCAAAAGTTTGATGATCACCTCTGTAATGTTTAATTATTGAATAAACCAAAAACGAACATGTGTCTCATACTTTTCCAAAATCTAATTTAGAATGATATATTTTAACCCCATACACAAACCTCAGCTTTAGTTTTAGCTTTAGCTTGAAGTTTAGCTCAACATGTTTCAAGCTAATCCGTAGCCCTTCATCTAGAAGCCGCGGCGGCTGCTGCCAAACGGGCACTGAGAGCCACCGCTCCTTTAACCTTAGCTAACACTGAACCTTTAACCTTCTTAGGTTACAAAGTTTCCAGAACTTACTGTGTTTCCCGTCATGTAGATTCTTCTGCTGACTGCCCGAGGGTCTCTCCTTGTTTGTGAGGCTGTCCCTTTTGGAGCCGTTGGTCTCCGTCTGTTGGTAGAGCTTGGGCCGGTTGACCAGCCCGTTGGTAGGCTCGTGGCTCCAACTGAGCTTCAGTTTGAGGAGCGGACGCACCTTGAAGATGTCGAATGGGTTTATGTCTGTTTGGAGGTCGTTTTCCTGTAAGATTGAAGGGAGATTTTAATAAAATAAATATTTAAATTTACATTTATAATATATATAACTTCTTCCTCTAAAATGACGCACATCTCAAGGAATTCCAGCCCTATCATGAGACATGAAAATCTATTTCAATCGGGGACACTTCTGACAGGTGATAGAAAATAAATAAAAACATGTTAAATAATGCTTTCCGTTTTTTTTAATAAAATTATTTCAACCGTAAACTTTAAGCTAAGTCCACACCAGTGCGCTTTCACGTTCACCTTGTGTCTTCTTCTGACGCATGCCCGTGCAACCATCAACAACAGCGCATGCCGCCAGCGCGTCTTCATTGAGGACGGATCTAGTTTCAGCGCATGCACTGTGGTTGCAGGGGCATGCGTCAGAGGAAGACTCAAGGTGAACGTGAAAGTGCTCTGGTGTGGACTTAGCTTTAAACTTGTTAAAAGTTAGATTAAACAGCTTATCCAAGGTCTTCCCATTTGAAAGACTACAATTGCATTACACAAAAAAAAGGTATTGGAAGTAATAATACAGAAGTAGCCGCCGTTGAAAAACTATATAAAAGCAACAATGAGGGGTTCCCCGTAAAGTCTAAAAGGTTGCCAACTTGGGAAATTTTAATTCCCAATTTTTTTACTACAAAATAGTGTTACGTAACGCGTTGTTTGGGCCTCCCGTCCATGTAACGCATCCTAACGTTTCGCAAGACCCCGCCTCACCCCAAAAGGCGTTGCGAAATACTTGAACCCCCCTTCAGTCCGATGAGTTCAGACTGTTCAAGTGCTATGTAACGCATAACACAAAGGATTCGCTGTGCAACTTATAAATTTGGGTTGATTCATGAAATGTTTAATTGTGTTACTATTCAGGCACTGTTTTAAATAATTCAAACAATACGAAATTACTGCTTAGTTTGAAGTTTATATGAATAAAGAATAAATGACTCCTTACGCGCGTAAATTGATTTTTCGTATGAAAAAAGCGGGTAAGAGTTCAAGACTGAACTTTATTCTTGTTTGGTTATTGGTAAATTAGTCCTTAGAGACAATAAAATATTCCAAAATATCTGTCGTAATTTTGTTTGTAGAATTATAAGCATTCTAAGTGGAATTTGTAGTGTTATGGTGTTCATAAAATTAATTTGCATTTTATTACAGAGCTGACAATGAAAGCAGTCCGTGATTTGATTTTAACCAAAAAGCATGGCAGCATCAATAACTCACATTAGGTATAGTCTCCCACTGAGCCATGAGGGCCTTGTGCGGAGACCGGGCTATAGTAGCACTCCTGCCTCCAGGAGTGGCATCATGCAGTACTAGGTCATATTCCCCATTCGTGAGCAGGCAGCGATTGTGCTTATCATACACTATCAGCTCGCTGCCGTAAAGTTTGCTCCATTTGCTGTCAGCTGTGGCATTGAGATGATCTGAAGACTTTAGACGTTTTGTGGCTGGCTCTGTGATGAAAAATTTAACAATCAACACTCTATAATCATATTTTAATTAGATTGATGATAGTTTCTGAACAATGATGTTTTATTTTCAGATACTAAAGTGGTATAGACAGTGTTACCTAATTTTGCAATTTTAAAATAGTGATGTGTAAAGGTAAACATAAATTACATTTAGTAACAACACCACTAATATTTGTAGGTAAGTTATCCCTTATCCTATAAAATAATCCAGAAAAATTAAATTTGATTAATCACTAAAATCATCTTTTTTTCATGTAACATGAGCAAACCGCTTGTATCTATGGTGCAAACATTGTTGATGGTTTCAAGAGGAACACTAAACAATAAAATGTCTAGCGATTATTTATGAATTTCACAAATGCACTTGTCAATTTAGTATCTGAGAATAAAAAATAGACTATAGAGGTGTCAAAACATTATGCATGTGCAGTATTTTGAGCCTGTACTGAACAAAAAAAAGGGGCAAACAGAACAAAACTTATGATTGTTACCATCATTATCTCCATTTGTGATTTCCGTGGACGTTCCAGAAGTATTAGCATTGCTCCCGGAGGTCCTGGTGACTGTGACTCTGAGCATGAGCATGTAGGACTTTACGTTGGGCCCCTGGGAGGGGCTGAACGTTTCACTTGAAATGCTGACGGCCGACGCCATCGCCGGCGGCTCTGATGTGGACGGATTGAGGGGCAGGGAGCAGCTGCCAACCTGGACAGTAATATTATTTCATTAATCGTGACCACGGTCAATGTAACTATGTAAATATGTCGAGTTGATTAAAATCATACCGGATTAAGTCCCATGTCATAAATAAATATGTGTGAGAATCTTGAAAGTTTAGATTTAGAACAATAAATTTATTTGTTTTATTTTAATTTTAATACATAAACATGCAAAGAGCAATGTGCTTGGGGATCTGCATGTGTCTCACAGGCATCAGGTATGTGTAACAGGAAATGTTATAGACAGAACAATGACCATTTCACACTTTAAAGGCACCCCCAGCACAGTATTATAAGTTTAAAAACTGAACATCCATTACTTTGATGTTATTGATTATAATTTTTTTTGACCGCTAGATAGCTCAGTGGTTAGTGAACCTGACTGCTTAAAGCCTCAGGTCTGATAACCAGATGGGGTAGATGCTAACATAATGAATATAAATGTTTGTTCTTAAAATTTGTTTCAAATAATAAAAATGTATACAATGTATCAAAATATATGTATTTCTTGGGAATAGTATGTTTGGTCTGAATCATCTAATGGCAATTTACTTATTTTTTAATTACATTAATTGAAAGTGTTTTAAGATACTGATTGTTCAAAAGCTATTGACAGTAGTATTTACTAAAATACAACATTTTAAAATACATAAAAATCAACTGGGTAATATGTACAGTATTTTACATTTTAAGACATATTTTATATGCCACAGTGAATTTCAGCTATTTTGATAAACATCAGGTTTTAATTTGTGTGGTCAAAATTGGGGTTAGATCACTAGTGTTAAGAATTATCTTGACTATTATTGTGCCCTTTCAGAGTGTCGTGAGCTGGTGTAAACTATAACAATTATTATTTTAATGACAGTCATTAGTGATACATGCCCAGTGTAAACATGAACCTCTAGTATGTTTGTGAAAGCAGCTTTCCAGAAAAATAGTACTTACAGAAACCTCCACAATAGCAGAGGAGCTCTCTTTCCTCTTTTTGTGACAAATCTTCAGTAGTAGTGTTTCCACTTTCACCTGGTAGTCCCGGGGGTCCACCAAGCTCTTATCATAGAACCCCAAAAACGTGAGGGTCATAAATCCCCCCAGGCTATTAGGCTGAAGCTCAGTACTCTTCTTCAGGGTGATTTTCTCCAATAAAGAGTCCACCTTGAAACCTACACGGCTCTTGTTACTCCTAGACATCCGTCTCTTCATATACGACAAAGTTCTATTCAGGAAAATGGGCTGCAAAAAAAATCACACACAATCACCCTTAATATTAAGTTCTAAGCTATTCACGTTTAAAGACACTCAACACTCACCGATAACATGTTTCGAGTTCGCAGAAATCTGTATATTTGTGTCGGCTCTGTAAAACACAAAAAAGCATTATCTAGCACAAATTATTCACTACAGAAAGCTTACTATCTAACACTGCAACTTACTTTCAAACGCTTGCAAAAACAATTCATGGTCAGCTTGAAGGTGGTCAATTTTAGAGTTTTTGGTTGTTTCATTATCTTTATCACGCTTTTTGGGGGGCATTTCTGCTTATTTTAATTAATAATTAACGAAACCGCCAAGTTCATCGGTTATCGGTTCGTTGACTTGACTAACATGACATTTGACAGGTGGTCGACATCGCGGGCGGCAGCGTCAGTCGGAGCATAGAGAATGAATTAGGGACAGGATAGGAGACTATTGCCATTATGTTCGATATCGATACAAATTGCTTACTTCCGGTAGAACCAATTTTTATCATTATGAATAATACCGGTTTAAAATTAAATTAAGTCGGTTGAAAATATATAAGCATTGTATTTAAAATGAAATGTTAACCAAATATTACATCTACATCCACTTGGCTAATAATAATTAAAAGTTTGAGAACAACATGAGTGCAATGAACTTTTGAAAAATTACTCGAGACCCTTTTTTTAGCGCTCTGCTACGAATTAATGAATTTTGACTAAAAAAAGACCCAAGATTTTAAGCGCTTAATTTGGAGTTTGCAGGGAGGTGTCATTGTCAAATTGTCATGTCAATGTCATTTTATCACAACAAAACTAGCAACATGAACTATTTTTATATTTAAAATTTTAATTTTACAATATGTAAGAAAACTAGTAATTGTTATTAAACAATAATGCTAAAAGTGCCCCGGAGAGCAAAAACTATAAGAAAAGCCTTGAGGAATATTCAAAGAAGTGCCATACAAAGTGGTCTAAATGGAATTTTACTGAGACAGTATAATTACGTTTCCAATTACAATAATGAACCGACGAACAAGGCAAACAACAGAAAGTTGGTGGTGGCGATAGTTGTAGTTTTCCTATCAGTAGTTATAAGCGTGATCGTAGCTAATAGCGTTTTAAGTGTGCGATGTTTGTTACCTAATAATTACCTTGTGTGGGAAGCGACGCGGCCACTCGCAGATTGCGGCTATTGCGCTAACGTTACGAAACCTATTATACTTCGGAACGTCTCCCGACGACACTTTGCTGTAAGATAACTATTCATATCCCGAACACCTGTCTATATGAATGTTGTTTACTGTGAGTATAATAAGGTTTTCGTTTATTTTCCAGAACTATGCCTATTCATCTAAACCCATAATTATCAAAAGTGCTATAAGCCACTGGAGAGCTACAGACAAACTTAATTTTTATACATTTAAAAGGCTATATGAGAATACAGTGGGGAGCTATGAAAGTGTCGATGAAGGATGTCAATTCCTCAACTTCAAGACAGATTTGTTTACTCTGAAGGAAGTTTTTAACATGCCTGATGCCAGAGCTAAGAATGAACCAGGGCAAAAACCCTGGTATGTTGGTTGGTAAGTAAAAAAAAGAAATCCTAACAGCATTGATGTATTATGTATCAATAAAACTATTCATAAGTTAATAATTTCTTTTCAAAAGGGGAAATTGTCATCCGGACATATTAGCCAAAGTGAGGCAATACTATGATATACCAGATTTTCTGCCTGATGATGCTGAATTTCCAGCAACAGAAAACATATTCTTTGGATATGAAATAGGAGCTGTTATGCATGTAAGTATAGTCAACTGGTTGATTTCTCAAGTCTCTACTTAGTAACATTTTTTTTATTTCTGTCCTAATAAAACTGACTTTGTAAAGTAAAATAATAATAATAAATTTTGCAGTTGGACTACATTTCAAGACTGATGTGGCAGGGACAAGTGAAGGGGCTTAAAAAATGGTCCATTGCCCCTGTCCCTGAATGTGATGAGATTTGCCATAAGCTGGAGTATTATGTAGAACCCGGAGATATTGGTAAGCTGTTTCCTTCAAGCAATGGACAAAAAATGGCAAAGGAGGACTAAAGGCAGATAAAAACTGCACCATTATTATTATTTTATCTCTATTTCCAGTGTTTTTGGACACCCGGCTGTGGTATCACGCTACAAGTATCCCCAAAGGCCAATTCTCCATGACTGTGCAGTCCGAATATGGATAAATTAAGGACCAATTTAAGTCAATCCCAAGTACAAAATAAGCATTCTTTTTTTACATATCCATGTGCCAAAATTTTACAATGTTTTTATTTACATAACTTATTTATTACTTTCTCTTATAAGTTTTGTTAGGTGCCATTTTTTATGTAGTGCAACTACTGTCTTCTGCCAAATTAGGTCTAAGTATTTGCAATATTTGTTTTAGTGCAAATATACTTTGTTTCTTGTACTTTTGTATTCTAATAAAATTTGTAAAAATTACTGTTTCCTTATTCAGTTTTTATCCTCTAATCATGTTCAATGAAACAAAATATTAGTTTAAAACATTGTATTTTCTAATTCTAGGTTCAAAAAATTTCAGTGAAGGATTGGCTTGAACGAGAACTAGCACAACCACTAAGATTAGAAGAGATAGACAAAACATCAATTAGAAAAAAACACAGTCAATTGTTTGCACATATTCTGTCCAATCCTTCACTCAAGCAACTGATTATTGTAAAGTTCACATAAAGAGATCAGGTCTGAAACCCCGGGCATGTTAAGCTCATGTGCGCACTGACAATGGCAACACCTTGTAATAATCAATCAAGCAGCCTGAACTGATTACTAAACCTAAATGCACAAAATGCAAACTTTCAATAGCAATAAATAATATGTCATTCAATGAGATAGATGCCAGAACTTAAATGGACAATTTTAATTGACATGGCATTGTAATATCACAAATGAAATGGTACTGGAATATGCCAGTATTTTGGACATACTTAGTATAGTATTTTTGAATATTGCAACTGCCCGAGAGGCTCATTGGAGGTAGGCAGTGACCAGTGACCGGACAGAGTTATTGACTGGTGTTGAAGGCAATTAGAAGAACTGCCAAACTCCTAGCACGGCATCCTTTATTGCCTCAACATACTGCGCTGGCACCCAGTACACCCAATATCTGGAAGCTTCTGTAGGTCCTAGTTGGAGGCCCTGGAAAATTAAAGATAGTCAAATAAGAGGTTGAAATACTAACCTTCCTAAATTATGTTTGTTATCTACAAATTAGCTGGTTAGTAAATCTTGACCTTGAAATCACTATCAAAACATTAAATGAGATGTTTACTTAGACTCAAATTTCTCATGTTTATTACAAACTTACCATTATGTGATACTGTTCATGATCTTTAATAGGTTCAGATGTGATGCCTGAAACATGACAATAATTTAATCACTCAAACTTTAACTCACTGGAAAAGTTAAACACATGCCTTATCTTAACAGTTTATGAGTTATAAACACATTAATTAGATGTGGAAAATTTACCAGCAATATTCCATCTCTGTACTCATTTTGGGAATACTGGCATGATGTGTGAAATAAAATTAGTAGAAACAAGCTTACTCTTAATGGAAGTCATGGCAAGTTTTTCAGTGCGCTCCTTTGTGCCGAGCCATAACTGGTCCTGCTCTGGTTTGAATGTCAGCCGTACCTTGCCTCCGTGTTTATTTAGCATTCCACTCAAAGGCACAGGTGGTAAAGGCTCCTAAAACAATTATTTTAATTAATACATATAAAATTTGAGTAACAAATAGTGGAAAAGAAATAACTTTTACATTTTCTTTCGACACCTGAACAGAAAGGGCTGGGTATTATAGATAGTTACATTTCTTTAAACATTAAGTGAATATGTTAATAATAATAGTCAGTTCACAATAAAATACCTTTACTCCTTTTAGTCCTGGCATAGCATCAGGAGGGATGCCTTTATCCAACACTTTCCTGTGTATTTTCTGTTCACAAAGCGGCTCCTTACTTGACTGGCCGCCGCCAGCTTTTTCCTCTAGTATTTCCTAAAAATCATGAGTTTCAGAATATAAACAGCACAACATTGTCCCAAATATAACTATTGTGGTGAAACTAATCATTGCCTTCCAAAAGGACAGGCAAAATTTCATGTTATTTATATTAGTAAAGGAAATGACAGCATCAGTCAAAATCTAAACATGTATGTTTACTAACCTTTGGCACACTTTTTACAGCTAAAATATCATCCATCTTCGATCCCACAAGCATGACCTTGCCTCCCTTGACAACTCCAGCTTTCCTTAATGTCATATCGTCACGTGCCATCCCTTTAATTAATAATTTTTGTGCGGACAGTGGCACTCCACATATTCTTTCCAAGTGGGCTTTTAAGTCTAACACAGACGCATCATATGCGAAGGTAATGTCATGTTTTACTTTGTTAAAGACTACAGTAAATTCGATCTGTTCGGGGATGTCGCAGACCTCGGACTCCTCCACGCACTCGGAGGAGCATGCGGAACTCTCCGCGGGGGCTTCCGTGAGTGGTTTCTCTGCATTTGATTTATTTTCTAGTGCAGTCTTCGTGCCGTTCGATAGCAAAGAGTTAGGATCACAGTTTTCTGTAGAATCTCCCTTTTCGGAAGCTGGTAAATAACAAATAACGTGAGTTTGCAAAATTTCGAGAACAAAAGCTCGAAGCATTTTAGTAACAAAGAAAGCCAGCGTGTTTTATAACAAAAGGAATATCTGATAACTCACCAATATAATCCATAATTTAAATTACTTTTGTAAATGAATAAGAATCACTAAAATATCAAAGTTGTTTTGAAAAATAATTAAAATAGAACCGACCAAATGACATGAAGCAACAAATTTTTCGTCACCATTGTGATGCGTTCAGAAATATTTTGTTTTGTTTGTAAGCACACATCTAAATTCAGAAATTTATGTTCGTGCCGTATTAAATTATTGTATTAATAAATGTTCAAAATAATTATTTTTGACCGCCATTTTAAAAAGAAACTCGTCTATATGTCATTATTGTTATCAAAATAACAATAAAAGTAAACAGTTACTAATATATTTCCCACAATGTATATCATGTCTTAATAAGAGTCTGTTTAGTCTGTGGTCAAGTTTCTTTTAGTTTCTATGGCGGCTAATTTGTAAACAAACCAGCATGGTTTAATATATTTTATAAAGTTAAGTAAAAAAAGTGTAGTGTACTTTTAACAATGAGCTTTAACATAGATGATCCGTTAGCTGGAATACTTAGTGATGGTAGTGACGACAGCTTTTTTGATGATGACATTTTGGGAAAGAGAAAACCTTCGAAGAAGAAAACTACTCCATCGGCTGATAAGAAAAATGCTTTATTCGACTTGGGCGCCAGCGATAAACCAAAGCCCCAGATCAAAGATGATCAGAAAAATCTATCCAGCACTGATTTCACAGCCGACAAGCCAAAATCTCCAGCTACATTTACTCGTACAGTTTCTAAAGAATCTATTAAACTACAAAGGTCAGATTCAAAAAGTCAGTCAGATTTAGACAAAATGGTATTGGGAAGGTCACCAGCTAGAGCTAAACCGGCGACTAGTGCAGAATCATTAGACATCCTTGGTGATTTAATCCCAGAAACCAAAAAAGAGTCGGTTAAACCTCTAGAGAGAGGTAAGAGTTCGCAGTCTCTTTTAGACGATATACTCGGAGGGTCGTCGACGAAAACTGGTGGTTCTAGTCAAGCCGCTAGACCAGCAACTGCAGCAAAAACCCAAGAGTTTGATTTCGATTCGTTTCTTGGAAAAAGCGAAACCAAGCAAACTACAAGTTCAACCAAGACAACGATACAAAAACCGGTTGTCAAAGAAGCGAAAAAAGAACCTCCGAAGAAAACAAAAACTTCCGAGGACTGGCTGGGTATTTTCCAAAAGGAAGAAATTGATGATGGCGAGGAAGAAGACACGGGTATGCCTGCTTGGCTGGGTGGTGGAGATAGTAAGAAGAAGAAAGCTGTTAAAAATGAAGACAAGGCGGTGCCTAAATCCAAACCAAAAGTTGAAGAGAAACAAGTCGATGATGAGCCAGAAGAGAAAGAAAAAGAAATAGAGCAAGTGTATCCGCAATTAGATTCTAAATTGGAGCAGTTGGCAAAGATGGCGACGAGTAATGCAGTGATTCAGAGTAGTAATGATGATATTACGACTGAAGGAGCGGCATTGTATTTGCAGCAACAGGAAGCTCAGCTGATGGTGGCTCTGCAACTTAAAGCACAGGATGAAAAACTTGCCGCGATGCAAAGTAAGACCTACCTTGTTGGGTTAACTATTGTAGCGATCTTAGCGTCGCCATTCGTCAAATAGTAGAACTTCTTCGACAAACGTCATCAACTGTCAAAGTTTCTATATACCTAGCAATAACGAAGTTTCGAAGATCGGTTGCATAAATATCTACAACTTCCAACTTTTTCTGTGTAGACTTCGGTCCCCAGGCATAATACCTGCCTGGAGAGATCTCTCTATTGTTGTAGTCCTTCCCAAACTATCATAAGCTGCGTAACTCAGATATAACAAAAAAGATGAAAATGTTGATATTAGGTACCGGCGACATGTCCTTACCTACATGGCCCAGGCATGAGGACATTTAGCGTCTTTTGAGTTTCGCCATTTCGTCACAATATCTTGCTGGTCGTACTGTATCCTGCAGGCTTAGCACAGCAACAAGAGCGAGACGACAGGCGACCCGGCTACCTACACTTTCTGACATCTCTAGTTAGACAGTGACAGGGATAGTCTATCACGCTGGTACCTCTACACACACCTTACTGTGCTCAGCTGGCTGGTCGGTGTTTTGTCAATGCCCGCTTAGGGCAATGTTCAGTATGGTAAAAAAAAGCGTCGACTAAAATAGACGATGACACTCGAAAGACGCTAAGTGTGCCTTAGGCACACGTAGTTATACCTTAGCAAGTTCATGTGTGGCACTCAATAAACACAGTGAGCTTTTGCTGTTGTAGGAAGACTCCAATAGAGAGATCTCTCTACAGGGAGATGTTATTCTTGGGGCTGAAGTCCACAGAGAGAATAAAGGAAGTTGTATTTATGCAACCGATCTTCGAAACTTCGTTGGTGCGATGTAGGATTGTTTAGTTTGGCTATTCGACGATAGGTGGCGCTAGAGCACTACAATGTCGTCACCTTTTTTTTGTAAGGAAAGATATTCTGAATGTGGATAGGGACCTACTTAGTACATGATTCCACAGAGCGTCATAATTCCTCGTAAATTATTGTTGATAGTGCGCCAGAAAGATACTCAGCGCTTGCAGCGTGAGTCAGCGTTGGCGCATCACGCGCAGCTTGACGCTCTCCTCACGCGCCAGTCGGAGCACCGTCGCCAGATGCAAGCCGTCATCGCCGCGCACCAGGATCGGATCACTCAGCGAATTCAGGTAAAGATACTCAGCGCTTGCAGCGTGAGTCAGCGTAGGCGCATCACGCGCAGCTTGACGCTCTCCTCACGCGCCAGTCGGAGCACCGTCGCCAGATGCAAGCCGTCATCGCCGCGCACCAGGATCGGATCACACAACGAATCCAGGTAAAGGCAATATCTATACTCTGTTTGTTTTAAGATTTGAATTTGAATGGTCAAGTCCTCACACATATTTAAGTAAACCCAAGACATCGTCGCAAATGATGATACCATTTGTATTGAAAACATTATCATCATCATCATCATCATTTCAGCCATAAGACGTATACTGCTGAACATAGGCTACCCCTTTAGACTTCCATGAATACATGTGGGAAGTGACCTGCATCCAGCGTTTTCCGGCGACCTTTATCAAGTCGCCAGTCGAAAACATTATACTTATCAAACAGTAATACTGTTATTGCATTAATATTTTTCAGTTTTACTTTTGAATTCCAGATAAAAGAAATGGTAGGCGTTGAATTTCCATTCTTAAAATAAACAGAGTATAGGTTAATCCCACTTCTGATTGTGCGTCAGAACAAGAGTTTGCAAAACAAGTTAACATTTCTTCTTCTGTAGGTACCTACCTACCTTTGGAGATTTCTTGATTTTGTTCTTTTTCATAGGCTTTACTAGGCACGACTGACGTTAACATAGAAAGCCATTCAAACGAAGAAGATATGGGAAACCCCGTAGCAGAGCGCCAGGAGAGCCCTCATGCCAAAGAAAAGAAGCAGCTTTTGCAACTCGTCCAATCCTTGCAAGAGAATCACGACAAAGAAATCGATCTCATGGAAACATCTTACAGGTAACCAGATTATTGGAAATTACTTACTATTGGACACGTGACGTGATTGTATGTGTGGAAAAGACTCCAATAGAGAGATCCCTCTCCAGACAGATGTTATGCCTGGGGACCGAAGTCCACAGAGAGAAAGTTGGAAGTTGTATTTATGCAAACGATCATCGAAACTTCCTTAGCGCGATGTAGGGTCGTTTACTTCGGCTACTCGACGAATGTGGCGCTGGGGCGCTACGTACCTACTCGTATGTATTATATTATGCTGATTTTGAATCTTTAAGCCTTCCTAGCTGCCTAAGAAATTATAATATGACCCTAATAATTTTACCTACTGTCACGTGTTTCTAGACGACAACTGGCATTCCTGGAGCTTTCCGTAACACAGTCTGAAGAGAGAATGAAAGACGAAAGCGAAAAACTAATCAGATTTTATTCAGAGAAGATAAATTGGTTGGAAGAGCACCATTCGCTTTACAAGAAGCTCGCTGAGGAAAATTTGACTTCTTTGACAGAGCGGCATAAAACTGAAACTGAAATGCTGCGACAACAACATATAGATAACGTTAGAGTTTTACAGGAACACCATTCATCACTGATGGAAAATATAAAGTAAGGAAGTAGTCTGCTAATGACATATAGTTTTAAGTGTAGGTACATACCAAAATATGTTCCTGGGCCAATCAACTATTTTGTGTTGTTATTCTGTCCCGTAAGTCAGGGGACAACTGTGATAGAGTTGCTTAGAAAAAGGTTGTAATTTAGGTCCCGTTCTATGCTCAGGAGATGCGCCATAAAGAAATGCGTACAACTGTAAAAAGAATCTTAACTTATAGCGGATTATACTCTAAAAAATCACAATTTTACTCGGTTAGTCAGGAGACGTAACCATGGTAACCAGGGACACAAAATAGTTGATTGACCCTCCTACCTAAAAAGTAAATGTTTACAGAAACGCTGTGAAACAGGAGCATTCTCTTATTCAAGACTCGGCTGCATTTTCGTCAGATTTACAACAGTTGGTGGTCGATGTCAAAGATAGTAAAACTCTATGCGTAGAGCTTGTGGAAAAAGTTCAAGCTATAGCTGATACATCTAAACATGACACTGGAAAGAGTTTGCAGATAAGAGAAACTCAAATAAATGGTAATTAAACATTTTAATTTCGTTGATCTCACTGAAAATGGCAATTCACATTTTGGTTTGTCAGCTAATATTAATGGCCATTTCACAGAAATGATCCAACAGCTGAAGAAAGAACGAGAAAATTTTGATAGTGAAAAGACAGACAGCAGAGATATGGTGAAGATGCTCGAATCACGTCTGAAGCAAATGACAACGGTATGATGTGCAGTAGGTGAGTCATGGATGTATTATTAGGTCAGAATAACAAGTTTTTTTTCTATAGATGTTAGAAGATGAAACAGCTGCGTTGAAACAAAAAAGAATGGAGTTTGAATTCGAAAAAGCTACATTCAATAAGCAAACGGAATTTGCCAAGAATGTTCTCAAACGACAAGATGAAGAAGTAAAGGTAAGGACGCATTAAGATCTTGATCGACAAATTTTTATGCTAATAATGCTGCCTTATATTTTTCAGATGCTGAAAGAAGATATTCAAAAGGAATACAGAGAAAAGATTACACAAATCGAAGAAGAAAAACAGAAAGCAATGAAGGATAGTTCTTTGGTTGCTAAAGAAAAGGCATCGACTCATAGTTTGAAACAGGAAATAGAGGTAAATTTTGATGGCAAAATAAGTAAATTATTTAATTAATCATGATTATAATGATCTTGGGTTTTGCAGAAACTGAAGACAGATCTTCAAGCGCAATTGGAAGAAGTGACCGAAGAGAGATCTAGGTTGAACGTAGAAAAACAACAAATGCACTTGGAGGAACAAAGGATACTGGCAAAGTATATGAAAAATAATTAAAGAAAGGTGCCTACTTGAGTATTTTACAACATTAAAATTTTCGTATATATTTGCAGGAGTCGAGATTTGGATCTTTTAGCAAAGACAGCAATAGAAAAACAATCGCAAGCTGACAAAAAGTATTCAGAAGCTGAATTCATTCAAAGAAAGTATGAAGAGAGAATACGCCGTATACAAGAACATGTGGTTTCCTTGAATAATCGAGAAAAACAAATCGCAAGGGAGAAAGTGGCTCTCTCAAGGGAGAGACTGAATCTTCACAACGAAAAGAAACAAATGGAGGGAAAGCAACAGTGCTCTTTATGTAGATCGACTCAGAATGCACCGCATTATAATTTCGATCGTAATTATTTACCTGAAGAATTCCTTGGGTTGCCAGTATCTAGAGAATTTTCGGGTGCTGCAGCTAATTCTGCAATGAGTGCTATTGAACAAGAAATGGCACATCTGATGGGGCAAAGTTTCAATCTTCGGCATACATCCGGTTTGGGTAATCTTAATCGCGAGGAGGGGTTACCAGGTACTACTAGCGAAGGTGCGAATGAAAATGATATTGTTCAACAGTCAATGCAAACTAATTCGGGCAACTATAAGGTTAGTAGTTAATTTCTTTTCTTTATAACTAATATTTCTGAAAGTTAGGGTCAGTTCACACTGCGACGAGACGCGACGCGGCGCTGCACGACGATGCATGTGGTTTCGCGCTGCGCAGCGCGGCACCGCGCTACGTCTGGAGGCGTAGCGCGACGACCTGAATTCTTACAGTGAAATGGGAACCTTATCGCGTAGCGAATAAAGTATATTTTGAGTTGGCAGCGCTATGTGCGCGTCACCGCTCCCGCACACCGCGTCTCGTCGCGGTGCGAACTGACCCTTATGAGGGAAACGTCGCAATCTTGTATGTTGTCAAATAAAATTGCCAACATCATTGCTAAGATTAGGTAATTATGAAAGTTGTAAACTTTAGGGGGTAGTGTTGGGGTGTCTTTTAGGTCAATGCGACACTTCTGCCACCGCTACAGGCTGCGCGACGAACCGACAAATCTCCACGGAGTCGATCACAAACTCACCAATCAACAATCACCTCCCTATTGGTCGCTTATCAAACTGCGTGTGGCGGTGGTGGCAGTATGGCATGCTTTTTTACGTTTTTACATTACAGTCATAGGCGTAGATTTAATGTATCTTTTTTCAAAAGTTTGCATTTCTATACACTTCTTGAATATTCTGATTCTTTAGGACTTAATGGATCCAAAATTTATGATGCTGCGTCTAGATGTCCAACAAGTAATCAGTAATTTAGATCAACACAAGACTGACAACACCGGGACAGCTGAAGATGATCAAAAAGAAGCATAATTTACCAACTTGTGATATTCTTATGAAGTGAAAAATAAAAGACTGAATTATTACATTTCATTTAATTTACTTTGACTGTTACATGAACATCCGTTAGGTTTACATTATTAACAATGTTATCAAAATGTACACAAATGCTTAATTTAAACTTATCCTAACTTAACTACGGTTTAAATATCTCATTGTAAAAATAGAGGTACATATTTTTAAGTAGTAGGTATTTATAAATATTCTCTATATTTTTTTTTCAGAAAACGCGGTCGTGTATACTTATGTTTAAACGCGTAGTTTACAAAATGGCGTTCATTTGTTTTATAATAATCTAAGATACTTTTACCAACGAAATGAATAAACAATCTAATCGCACCATTACCATACTCTCCAGTCTTTCATAAATTGCTTTAAATCGTAACTACTACATAAAATATTCATGGACGGCCTGGCCTTGCTCGAATTAAAATATTTTATTAATTATTTAACACAGATCTGTATGTTAATTAGTAATTACACACGATTATCTAGATGAGACAAAAGGAACAATACATCTACATGGTTAACCTAACTTAAATTACAATTTCTATACAATATTTACACGTGTATACGCTATCGAATTTATACTTGCGTTCATGGCATGACCAAATAACTTGGAAGAGCTCATTTAGGATTAAAATTCAAGTCAATAATAACAACAAAACAAAGCACGGGCGACGCCCTAATCAAATTTAATTTCATTGTATTTTCGTGTGTTGACAAAATAATTTTTCGTTTATCACAGTAGGTCTCATTATCATAATATCAAACAAGTATATTTACTATAATTTAAAATGTCTAATTTTTAAATCAATTACTGCGCTAAGTTGGAACAATACTGGAGACTTATGTTATGATTTCATGTCGATTGGCTTGGCGCACTTAACTTCTAATAATTGCGGGTAGTTTTCGACGATCGAGAGCAGTATCCCGTCGATATAGTTCCTCAGTTGGCAGTTGACATCCTGTTGCTCCTTCAAAGCTTTCTGCAACTGTAATTATAATTGAACGATTTAATTATAAATATTCATTTAGGTATGTATGCAGATAGATGATTTCCTGAGACAGGTAAATCTACATGACAACGACAATACCTACAAACTACAACGAGATTAATATAGCTAATGTAATAATAGTTACCGGCATATAACTTCGCAATGTTTTTTGTAGTGGAACCCCACTACAAAAATATTGTCAAGTTTGATGTCGAGGACAACACAGATGTAGTTAGAGCAAATGGTTTTCCATCAATTTATTAGAAAAGTTCGTTTGTTTGTTCTCTCTTCAGATTTAATATTTGTTGTCGAATTCCCAATTCACCTAATGGAAAAACATTATGCACTATATCTGTTTAACTTATTAGTATCAATAAAAGATTATTGTGTTATGGAAAACCTGAACCCCAATCAAGGATTAGTTTCAGCTTAACAAAAGAAGCCAGCATAAATGATGTCATTGCTCATATTTTCTGGCACCCCCTGTGTGGCAGAATTAGAATGTTGAGTGCTGTTAAAAATGTTAGTAAATATGGAACATAGTTTGAAAAAGGTACCGATTCCAGTCCAGAAGCAGGGTTAGATGGAGGTTAATGTCCGAGCATGCATGAAGCCTAGAAGTCAAACACAGTTAGTAAAAATGCGTACCTTTTCCAACTCTATGCTGTGATCAGTTTGTGTATCATCGAGCTGCAAAAATGTATATAAATAAAAATAAGTGGCGTCGCAAAATAAGGCTGTAGTAAGCGGGATCGACACGGCATACGTAACACGAATTGCAGAACAATATGGGTCTTGGTAAACTTCTGGATCGCTCAGAATAATTGAATTCAGATGGTTCCATCCAAAACATCGTCGTGATAAATTATCACGTAACTCTCAATTTTCTAACAGCTTTTCCTGAATCTAATTTACAGAAATGGGTTTCAATTTAGACTCTAAAACGTTAAAAAAGTTCTGTTGTGAGTACAATGATAGGGCGAAAACATTTTAAATAATACCAGTAGCAAAAACTTATGTGGACTCAATTGGAGTGGAAAGTGAGACGATCGAGAAATTTGTTCAGACTTGTACTGTATTACGGGGCTGTTAAAATAAGCAAATAAATCAAACAAAACATAAGCACTGCGCTTGAAATAATTAATACATAATAAAAAATAAAAAAAAAAAGTTAATGTTCGATGACAAATTAACCATACCAAACACTACGTAGAACTTATTACAAATAGCGACATGTTATTATTTTATTAACAATTCAAATCGATTTTCTACTTCAAGCATTATCGGTTGTAGTGAGGTCTTAGTCGATAGTTACGAATGTTATGTATGATGCAGATAAAAAAATATGCAGTGGGCCAATATTTAGCTACAAAGATGTCACATGATATGTAATGGTATCGTTTTGTTATTTATGGAACAATCAGAAGCTAAAAATGGTACTGATGGGCAACAAACAAGCGGAAAATTTAAAAGAACATGCGCAGGACAACAGGCAAGATAACAAAAAAAATCTGCCTGTAATTTGCATTTTTTTTCTTTCATGTATCTGATAAACAAAAATTATGAGGAGTCATGCCATGACGTCACAAGCCCCCACAGTGGGAGATTGATGATCTAAATCTTTGTCGAATTTTATTAATTTCATAAATCAAAAAATGTGTGTCCCCTTTTTTCCATAATCTAACAAACGGGCTAATTAAAATAGTATCCATTCAACACAAGAGCAGCAATCACAAATTGTCCTGTGCATGTTGCCTCCAGAGAAAAAAATGTTTTTTAAGACTGGCAATGTTGTCCAGTTGCATGTAGTTACCTGATCATCGCTCATTTGCGAGAGTTCGGCGGCGAGCGAGTTGGCAACGAGTGGGCCACTGACTCCGTCTAGAAGGCTTCGGCCTTCCTCCACACCACGCGTAAGAATTTGAGCCTGCAGCTCCTCTTGCGCTTCTGTGAGTGCTGGAATAGAAAGATGGACTCGTTATTGCTGGCACGAATTAGTTGTACAGTCGAGTTCATAAATATATGAGCAGACAAATGCCAAATATGTAAACTTTTGCACCTTATTGTCAATGTCATAAAGGTGTACAGATATTTTTGAACCCTCAGTTTTGCTCATATATTAATGAACTCGACTGTACTATAGTGAAGTGAAGTACTAATACTAATATAGTGAACCACGGCGCCATCTATCGTCGAGTAGTAGAACTTTTACGAACGTCACCGCCTCATCAACTGTCTAGTGTTTCAAATCGCACTACGAGAGTTTCGAAGTTCAGTAAAGTTATAAATGCAACTTCCGCATTTCTATTTCGTGCTTTTTATTAGTGACCCTGTATTCCCTTAATTTCACTTCCTAACTTTGCAGTCTTCGACTCCCAACCTCTGTCAACACGGCCCCATAATTCAATCTATCGACGGTTTAACTTACTAGAGATAGGACTGTGACATAACTTCCATACAATGCCTATCTGACGTTTTTCTATAGGTATGTATTTAGTAAGCCGACCCTAGCGCCACCTGTCGTCGAGTAGTTCAGCTTATTCGACAAACTTCTACGTCATTAGTCATTAGCTGTCAAAAACTACTACATGGCGCTAACGAAGTTTCAAAGATCGGTTAGGTAAACATAGAACTTCCAACTTTCGTTTTTCTACAAAGATAAACCGTTTAAATATTGAGACTATTTGGGATCGGTCGTATATTAGTATAATTCACTTACATTTATTCTGCGTCCGTAGCAGCGTGAGCTCTTGCCTTAGCTCGTCCAGCCTCGGGTCCGGGGGCGGCGGCGGAGTCTCCCTCATACTCTGGAGCTCCATCTTTGCCGCAGCCAGTAGGGTCGTCGCGGCGGCCGCGGACTCCCGCTCCTTGCGCTCGGCCTCCCGCGCCGCACTGAGCTGGGCGACCAACTCGCCGACCTGTTCTTGGGCTTCGCGGTGCGCCCGTTGCGCCACGTCGGTATTCGCGCGAAGCGTCTCTGCTACGCCACGCAGTCTTCCCACCTGGATTAGAGACGAGGCGGTGGATGTAGTTTGTTAGTCGGTTTACTGAAGTTTTTTATGGTTACTATAGTTTCCTTTTTTTTAGGAGTCTGTGCCCCATTAAGAAAAAGGAAGGCATTATGAACTTGTATGTTGCTCGTTTAGTCGCGGTATTTTTGAAATGGAATCCTTCGCGCGGGAGTCTAACTTGTTCTTGGCAGTTTTTATTAGGTATACTAATGTAAATAGTAACCTACCTATACTCCGTTTTTTTTGGGTTGAGAAATTTAACGGTCACAATTTGAAATTATCTCTGGAATTCATTAGTAAAACTGAAAATTATTTATGCAAATACACTTAACATTCATTGTTATATATAATGTTCTTAAATCAAACATCTATCATAATTTGCGCCGATATCTTGGGATTACTCAAAAATGTGTAAGGATTTGACAGTTAAATTTCTCAACCAAAAAAAAACGGAGTATAATATGAGGGTGACGTTAATTTTGCCTATAAGTTGCTGTGACTTAGGTAAATTCTACAATTTTACGTAAAAGAAGCATTAATCATTTGAATTTACTGTGAGTTATCCTCAAAAGACAACAATTGGGTATTTGTGACTAATTAAAACCACACGTCAGATCATTTATCGACGTCATAATAAAGTTGTGTGACAAAACATCGGTTTTTCCTGTAGTAAACAAATTATGTACAGAGCCCACAGACCTAGTTCGGAAGCTTTGAACAAAAGGGAAAATACTGGTGTAAATACATTGAGGATAGAACCTTAGAGTACTAATGTCATCTTGGTTGTTCGGAAATTATTCCGCAAAACAATTGAAGTGATCGCTGTGCTCTTATTGGCCGGTCCCAGATCGCGCGTAACGCTAGTGCCTTTTTCTCTACGGTTATTGGCTCTGTACAGTTTCTGTGACAGTGACGGTGACGTTTAGTATGTTGAAATCAACAAACTATTTGCGGACCGGGGTTGCGAACGTTGTTTCTCTATAGGTTCTATCCTCTATGTGTAAATACGACCATAATATGAAAAAGGTAGATAATTTTCAACATTATTGTTACATATTACAGCTCGAGTATGTTTTGACTAAGTATGTACCTACATCATCTTTCTACCTTTGAGCCTTAGTCTAACTAACGGGTCCAATACATTATATCTAAAGAAATCGCTGCAATTTTGCAATCTGTATTCTGTAACACATGAATGGATGAATAAATTTTTGTCGGTTAGAAGTTTATCTGTGGTGCACAGCGGCGTTGAAGCAAGAAGTAAGATGGCGCTGTACGTGCAGAGTGACAGCGCGCCAATTTTGCTGTCACTTTGACACGTCGCTCCATCTCCACCACCTTTGATATTTCTATTGAAAACTTAAAATTTTCTCTAATAGGTAATGGAATCAAACAATTACCTCTTGCTTGAGGTCGGAGGCTTCGGCTTCGGCGGCAGCCAGGCGGTCGCTGAAAGCAGAGAGCTGCGCGTCGCGGTCTCTCTCTACACGGGATATCGCTTCACGGCACCTTTTCTGTTCCTCTGCTATACGCTCTTCGCAGCGGCATTCAATCTAATAACAATAAGGTTAAGTACATTAGTTTTTATTTATTTATTTTATAAATGCTGACCAGCCCTCGTGAGGAGTACGGGCGACTGTGAAAGCTTAAGCTAGAATTTGGAAGAAAACGAAAAAGTCTGTATTTATGTACCTGCCATGAGTTGAGTACCTATGGTTGAAAGATATTTTAAAGTTTCTTGACTTATCGATTTTTTTTCATCAAGACAAATTTCGTGTGCTTAAGTATTATGTTTTAAAAGTTGCTGTACACAAGCACACACCGTTAATAATTACGAAGAAGTAATCAATCGATTTACTTCACGTGATCGTCTTTAAAAATATTGCATTTAGGTGTACTACTTTTTCACCCTCCTAACATCATTAACTAAAGTTAACTTCACGTTACCGCAGAGTGACAACACAAGGACAAGTATTCAAATGCATCAAGTCGTGATTCCAGTCATTGGGCAATCAACCAATCGCTACGCGGGACACTAACCAGTCCCGATTATTTCAATTGCTGCCACTTGTACTGATAATTAACACAACTCATTCCAAATTGCTCGATCACCGTCGCTCAATTAAACTAAGTATTCCCTAAATAGAGTTGTTTACGTTTTAAAATGGCGACGTTTATGCAAAGGTGACACAAACGATTTTCATGTTATATTTAAAGTACGTCCATTCGCGTTTGTTCTGAAATTACAATACAATAGCCTAAGTCCGCCTTTTGTAACTGTACCTCATTGTTAACAATTTATATCGGCATTTCTTAATTGACGTATACGTAAATAAAGTTCTTACGTATGTACCTACTTAACTTACTTACTAAGCAAAGTAGGTACTCTCACAAGATTAAAAAGACTCATGTTACAAGGTATGTTGCAGTGGGCGTTGCGCGCAACGTTGCTCACCTCACGAATCTGTTCGTCGAGCATATGCACGCGAGCCTGCAGCACCGCATTGTCGGCCTTCGCCCGCGAATACCGGTCGTCAGCCGTACTCTGGGTATCGGCCAGTGTCGTCACCTGTTGCTGCAACAGTTGCACCTGTAAAAAAAGGGATTTCCATAAAAAAAAAGTATTTATAGATTGGAAAAGGTCGACATGGAAAATGTTTCGGTTGGATCGTTTGTGTATTCGTCAATTACCTAAGTAAACGTTGAAACAACTTTTATCATAAACCTTGAATTGTTATCAATAATGTCGATGCTAAAATTTTGTTTGTAAGTAGGTCACCTATTTGAATAATGATCTATGTACTTCTCATATCACGCGAGATTGTAATACGCCCACCTAATTGACAACCAGGCTATACTATCCGTATGATACTAAACGAGAAAAGAGTAAGTATGTTACTTACAAGCTACAATCAAGCTATTTACTTTTACTTTCTCTGTAACAACTAGCGGTTTGTTTCATTATAAATTTATCGTAATCGATCAATTAATCACGTAACGTAATAGGGAATGGATGATTTTTTTAGATATGCTTGATTATTTTTCTAATGATAGGAATAACCTTCCTTAATCACGGGACAAAGTATTAGATTTTTCCGATGCGCGATGTATTTTATAAAAATAAAAACATTTTACCCGGTCCCGATTTGAACTACTCACGCCTGATAAGATATATTTCACAAGTCCGGTTCTTTTTTAAAAAAAAACAGCTGTTTGTATCTGTGGTACATCCACAATGTCATTCCGAATGACATTGACGGATATTCACCCCATTCACGATAGCTCCGGGACGTGGGCGAGACCCACATCCAAATGCAGCGACGCCGGTAGTACTGGATTTGCCCATTGACTGGCGTCGCTCCGGCTCTTCAGTTCTCAACAGTATTTCCAACGCAATGCTAAAATTAAGCCTAAAATATGTTAATTATCGTAAAATAATGCTAGAAAATATGCAAACATTTTTTTAATGTCAAATTAAACAGAACGTCATTTAATTTTATAATATTATTATATTTTATAGTATTAAGTATAAATCCAGTTGTCCTAAAACTACCGGCGTCGCTCCGTTTGGATGTGGGTCTGGCCCACGTTTCGGAGCTATCATGAATGGGGGGCATTTCATATCCATCACTGTCAGTTTCAAACGTCATTGTGTACCACAGATAAAAGTAGCTGTTTTTTTTTTAATTAAACAGGCTTATAAAAAATGTCTTATCAGCCGTAATGGTACCGCATCGGGGGCGGGTAAAATGTTTTTATTTTTATAAAATACATCGCGCATCGGAAAAATCTAATACTTTGTCCCGTGATTAAGGAAGGTTATTCCTATCATTAGAAAAATAATCAAGCATATCTAAAAAAATCATCCATTCCCTATTGTTCTTGTCAATAATTTAATTTCGATTGGATTATGATTACGTTGTGTGATTCACTTTTATTTTAGGCGTGTCCTTGCGAACGACGAACGCGACGCTAATTCTGGATGTTCCGCAACACACTGGCCGTTTTTAATTAAATTTTTAAGCTCATCAGCTCGACTCAAATTAAAAAGAAATCGTTATATTTAAAACTGCAATAGTCGTTTAAAACTATGCACAGAGCGGTCTGAACGATCCCGTATTTCGTGTTACTGTTACCTCACTGGAACTGTAATATTGTTTCGTTAGTAAAGTAACACAATAATTAGATGTTGAATAAATTAGGTATAATGAGTTTAACTTTTAATAACTTTGTGGACTTTATTGCTCACTAGACAGTATTTGCTCATTTAAAAATTCACTCTCATGAAATTTAAGTGCCTAGGCTATTGCTTCTCCAATTTATGTTAAATTATTTGCGTTCTCATTCAACAACGTGTTCCTCTATTTTCGAAACCTCATTCAAGTATGCACATAGTTGCATTACTTTATGCATCAGTGCAGTCCTTGCCGGATTTTTTTGAAATGAAATAGCAATAACAACTAATTTAATTTTGTACGCGCTGTGATAACATCTTTGTCGGAATTAGTGAGGCTAACTATTTATAGTTATTTTAGAAATCTCTTGTTGCGTGAAATTTGAAGATTGTATACAAATGATAAAGATATATCTTTACTACGTCAACGTATTAATATATGTTTACGCCATAAAATATCTATTCGTAACACTATGCTACATTTACATATTAAGTAACAATAATAAAGTTATGAAGATGTTCAATCTGTTATTTTTAATATAGAAGCATGACTACGAGTAACCAAATCACTTGAAAATTATGCAGAAAGCCGTTCACCACTAAGTAGGTAAAAATGCTCTCACCCGATTAATTTTTTGCTTAATCGCCACAAAACGTGAAATTGTCATGGTTTCGTCTATGTTACGTCACGTTTCATGTGCTCTGCCATCCCCATTTGGCAATATAGGAGCATTGGCAAGCACGTTTAATAAATTATCCCTCCTTAAAAATATCCAAAAACTAGTGGTACCTATACTAGAAAGAAAATAAATAAAGAGAGAAAGAAAAATGTTTATTTTCAGGTCCCAACAACACCGTCATACAAAGATACAGTATAAATATTTTTTTTAAATCATTACAAATCCTGTTGATATAAGAGAACTGAAAAGCACTTCTATCTACTAATAATAAAAACTACAGAGTTGTAAAAAAAAATCGATACAATAAAAAGTCCCGCATTAACCATGCGTGAAAGAAAGAGAGGATAAATTAAATACGGTTTACGTTTCAAACGGGCATAAATGCCAATATAGGTAGATTGTCTTGTCCAACATACGGCCGTCTGCCTCGCATACGAAAGTGACTAACATTACATCGTCACCACAGGAAGGAGTAACCGACAAACAGGAAAGGCTAATTGAATATGTTCTAAGACTAATAAAACCGTGATGGATGACGTAGAAACATGCGCTGGCCATGTGCTGGGATAATCTTAGAAGTTGCTTCCTTTGGCTTCATGAAACCAATATTTGTTCAGATGATTTGGAAATGCATAAAGGAACTGCACAATCGAGTCCGTACTCTGTTTATTTATTAAACTGTTTTACAGACTATGTCTTTACATATCTGAATCGAGATGTCAATGAAATAAATTTTACCCAAGGTATGTACTTTTGTTAATTGTTTGGGTTTAATTTAAACTTAACACAGAGACGCGTGCAAAGAAGTGTCCTCATTTTTATTTAAAGATAGTTCTGATACTACCGATGATTCAAACAAGTGGGATGCAAATGCTGATGATGTAACACTAAAACAGACACCCATTCACAAAGAGTGTTCTTCATTTGATTTAATAACCCTACTAAACCCTAATGAGTAACAGCAGCTGAAAACATAAAAAAAAACGGAATTTCTGAATTGAGTGTACGCCAAGAAATGATTCACTACCAGGGAACAGTGATGACACGCTTCGGTTGTATAAGTGGTTCATTTTATTTGCAGAAACAAAAAAAAATAAAGCGTTGGGCCTAAATAATAAAAGTACGTAACTAATTGTCTAAACGAATACCTATACCAAGAGTAGCTAGAAGAAGTAGGAACTCGTACTGTACTGTGGTAAGCCCTTATGTAGCCTGGTTTAGATACGTGCGTAACCATTGATTCTTTCGGGTCTAAATGTCTCATTTAGTCAAGGTTGCAGCTCATGGTTCTTTTTGCTGCCGATTAACTAGAAAATACACGTAAGTACTTCCATAAAATTCTGTAGTAACAGGTACTTAAGCTGATAAGTAGATGTGATGTTACTCAATTTGATTTGATTGTGGAAAAAAAAACAGAAACTCTCCTTCACCTCCTTGTGTTCTCAATTTCAGCTAGTGATTGGTGGTATAAATCTGCCTATGGAGTGGAAAGTCTACCTATACCATAGTAGGTATGCTATGCACAGTTGACTTAGGATCATAGTACCACTGCCATGTTGGTAAAACAGAGTAGCTACTAGCAGAGTACATACATAACTAGTTGCAGATAATGGTTGTAGTTCCAGTAGATGGACAAAAACATAATTCCGACGCTTGTATCCACTTTCTCATCGAGTTACTTACACGCATCAATTCTCTAAAAGTGGATGATTGCTATTCTATTAGCATTAGCAGCACTCAACTCGAGATTATCGCGATAAACTAACCTATTGTGTTACCAACATTAAGTCATTTTAGGTACAGGTAATTTGTTTAGAAATATTCCTTAGTACTGAAGTATTTACAATATACTATTATTTTTATTTAGGTATCTGTTTAATATTAGGCTTTCTCGGAATTACACCCGGTTCAGAAAGAGTGTTTACCAAGAAAATTGTATGAAATTCCGGTTTGGAATCGTTTCAGTTAGTTTACAATGAGTTTCTTTTATTTACATTTACATATCCATCAACTTCAAGTTTTATTCAATAATAGAAAGTTGTAGATATACATCGGACGATGACTTTATCATTAACATACCTATTTGCTTGGTGCATTTCAACTATTTCACTGGTTAGCCAGTGGATAGCGGTATGCAAATCTGAATTAATTTTATATGATTGAATTAACATTGGAACTCAAATTTCATCGAGTAAGTTCACTCATGAATATTCAAATGGTTGACCATTCATAAAACGGACCTATTTTGTGATCTGCCTAACATTTTGCGCGAGTTATTGCCATTTAAAATTCTGTCCTCCAGGGTTTGTATCCTTAACTTATACTTTTCTGTTCATATTCGTACCTATATCACATTTCCATCTTCAATACCAACCCTTAAATTTGATATGCAAGAAATTCAAGAAAATTACTTTATTTATTATCACCATCTTTTTAGCCAGTCTTGTTAAAATGTTTAAAATGGTTTACTTGAAGTTGTAAGTCGCTGCAAGTGCATAGCGAATTGGCAAGAGTTAAAATCATCATACTATTAAAAGATTCAAACCCAGTCGTGCATTGGGCACTATTCTGTAACCATAATTACCGTGAATCACTGAATTTGCATGACTTCACGCAAAAGCCCTACGTGTTGAAAGTTCTAATCAGTGTTTAACTTGCTATCTCTTTTTCTCTACAAGTGGCAGAAAGGGATACCTAAGTTATTTTAACGGTGTCAAGCTTGAAGAAAGCTTGGCCAAACGAAGGCGGCACCTCTGCGTTTAGACATGTTTGCGATAAAATATGACCTGTCCAACAAAATAAAACATTAGGAACTTAACTGCTCATAGCCCTTTTACTGGGTGGTTGACCCTTTGCTACGCTTGCAAACGTGTCGGAATAGTTTTCCATATTAAGAAGGCTTTCCATTTTATTTCTTTTGGTTTCCTATTCGTTGACATTGAAGATCGGTTTCTATCGGTTATTACTTATGTTAGGCCAGTAACAGTCTTATCTTTACAGTATTAAAACGTATGGTCTTAAATTATATAATCCTTGCCGAGTCAGTCTATAAAGTTGGTAAGGTTTCAGCTTATGTATCTACCTAGGTATTACTGCAACATGGTGGAGATAATGCCATTTATAGTAAATCCACTTTAGAGAGTGTAACTTAATTTAGTACGTAAGTAAGCCTAAATCTTCTAACTCAAATATTGAATGATAATTATGGTAAAATTAGCAAGCAGCAAAAAGGTTTATCGAAAAGAAAATTAGCCATTCTTTACTTTATAAACAGCACTAAAACATTTTACGGTTTTATAACGTAAATTACTGTCGCAGAAAGCCACGTTTTGCGGCACGTAGCGATATCACGATGTTTATCGATTTCTCGAAATAATGTGTAAGATATCAGTAAGTTGCTACTAGGTACATAATTACGCGGTATCGACAACAGAGCCTTATTTGTTTTCTATGTGAAGGGAAAATCACTAGAATAAGAGAAACTTATTGAAAGAAAACAACGCTAACAATCTAATGGTAATTAGAGTGGTAAACAGTCACGAGAAGGTCGAGATGTTCAAGTTTAAAATTCACGCGGTATTTTGGCCTTGGCGACGATTCTGTAAGGGCACGCCGCGCCGCAGTTGTAGGAAACATCAACTACATATGTGGGTAAGTTCCTTTATTTAGTTTATATAAATGATTTAATACGTATTCAAGATCTTTGCTTCGATACAGACGTAAGGTACGCTAGTTCTTTAACAAAGCTAAACTCCACCGTTCTAAAACGTTATGTAAGCAAAGCGCACGCGCTACAAGCTTTAACCTAGCCTAATATCTAAACAAATTGGCTAGGTTGTATCACAAAGAAATGGATTACATTTCGTAATTGAATGGAAGCTCTTATAACCTGTGGCGTTGATAAATTGCATTAGAGGCCGGTTTGACCATACAAAAAGTTAACTCTGTAGAGACGTGTGTAGTGTGTAGCGCAAAACATGGGTGAAAGTGAAATTGATTTTAACAGGCTGCATCTCTCTTAATTGCCAAAGACATTATGCGATACTGGTTCGAAATATAACGATAGCTATATAAAATGCGAGCGTGAAATTTTGAAATTGATAACTATTTTGAGTAAGCGGTACATAAACATTGTTGAATGGTCACTTAAAATGCAAAACTATATTAAACAACGATACGGTTCGAGACTTTGAAGATCGGTGTATCTACTTATATGAAGATATTTCGGAATGTTGTTTGACCATGAACTCAGGAGATAAGGTTACGTGATAAAATGAATATTTTTATATTCATATAAATATGGTAAGTTAATAATAATTAAAAAATGTTCGAGTAAGTTTTAACAAATTATTTATTGTAGCCTTTTTCATGATTATGGGCAAACTTCTCTAAACAAGAAAACATACTCGTATCCGTGTTTCGTTAGGTGAGTCCCACACGTGATGTTCACTGATATGTGACACTGTAAGTGCAAATACAATGTTTAATTTTATTATAATTAATGCTTTAGATTAACTAACTACCGTTTTATCCACAGAGGCCACCAGCGATAACCTCATTCTTTAAAATGTAATCGAGATCACTTTGTGTAAATTGAGCACTGAAATTATGGCACTTTAGTATCTTAAAAAGGAGGTGATCATTCTCGCTTAAGTTTACTGAATGCACGAACAATACGAACCGACAAACGAGTGTTCCAAAGCGCATGAAAATGATGTAAGTATCTTCGAACTATCGAGAGTAAACCATAAAGTAAGGTAATACTTTGAGTAAGTAGACAACGAAAATTCCACGGTAGTTAAGTAAAAGATTGTTATCGTTAGGAGCAATCAATGGCCACTTGAGTTGAATAGCGGAGTGAAGGCTCGTGACTTCCTAGGCTATAGCTAGAGGAACATTTCCTTGGCCCGCAGACTTGCCTTGCAACTTTCCAGCTTTTGTAAACAACGCGTTTCCCATAATGATAATCTTATACTATACAGCTGGTTGTTAACGGTTGTCTAAAGCCAATTAGTTTTTAAAAGAAGCGAAATTTGAATCGTTAATTACGAACTGGCCAGTGGTAAACTTTGTACGAAATTTATCGTTTAAATGACAGCATAAAGGTTTGAGGACGGATGTCACTGGCCGAAAACAATAGAACAATACAGTTAAAAGATGATGCTGAGACGGTTATACTATCAATTAGTTTTGTTTCGAAACATCCTCCTAATTACTAATCAAACTACTTACTTCCCTAAGTTTTGAACTAATTGCAGTTCTTTAGTTTGATTTTGCGCGAATCCTTCCTTTTAGCACTTCCTTTTCAGACGCATTATTTGATTCAACTAACAATGAAACTATTATTTCCGATTAACATGAACATTGTAGTTTTATTCTTAAAAAGCGTGGTGTTTGTTTACAGCAACGCGTTCTGCCTATTTATAGGGCATTGCGTTCTGTTAATTCCCATATGTCTCACATGAATAGCCACGAGCTATTAGGTCGCCTTGCGGGACAACCAGTGCCAATCACTTTGAACCCTAATCAAATAGCTTTACAGTTTATGAGCCCGATATGTAATGGTAATGTGTCTGATACATTTGTTTGTTCCGTCGTTTCCACTTAGGTATAAGCGCTAACGGACAATGCAGGCCGGTAATTTTTGTAATTTAATAATTGTTAGTCATGGAGCAAGTGCACTGCATAGACCATAATGTTCGTGCTTGCATACTCCTAAGCTTGGTAAATCGATATTGACCGTATCTACTGACTTTAGGTAGTTAACATAAATGAGGTTTTGAATAATGTGGCTAGATGGTGTGTTTTCTATTGGTTAAATTATATCAACATTACCTACCTACTTAAGACTTATTGTGGGTGCATGATTACATTCCTAAGAGTCCTCTTATCTTCCAGTTCAATTAGTTTATTGAGATAGCTGTTTTAACACTTCTCTTTAGTGCATCGACTTCATCGATCCACATATACTTTGTTTATGCATGCACATGTAAATGAAAAACAGAAATAAGTCGATATCGAAATGCAGTAGCAAGCCAAGTTAACCTAATTATCGGGTAGAATGACGCGCTACGCGGCCGTGGCACAGTTTGCAAAAATACCTACACGAAATTAAGATATTACCTACCTGTTAAAGCCACTGAAATTACATTTCATTGTTAGTTTCATTTGAATTAGGAGTTCCCGTTTAAGCGCGGTTATTAAGGATCTACCTAAATAGTGTCATGCTTTGATGAACTGAAAACTTGACACTAACACATTTATACTTAGTTAAGGATGATAGTCCAGTAACCAGAAATAATCTTCTACATTACGTTTTCCACCAGCCACAAGATGGCTAAATATCAAAAATCAATCGTAATCAATCGAAATCTTTTGCAACGGCTATGACAATCGAAGCGTAAAAAATAAGCATTAAATTGGTTTTGCTTTAGATACTCACTACGATTAATCGTCAATGGAAAATGTAAATGGAGTTGCCAACTTGCCACATGGCTTTACCGAAACATCTACTCCAGCTGTAAAAGAGGCACAAAAGTCCCCTCTCCTTTTTATACCTAGCAAGTATCGTAACGATTTTCTATGTCAATTAATGCGATGACTTATGCTTATGACGTTTTAAGTGAAAAGGTTCTTTGTAAGTCAGGACTTAAATTCCTTCACTGTACGTTTATCGTTAGTAGGTAGTTGCTTGAGAATGTAATTAAATAGGGGAATGCAAAGAGGGTCAGTCAACACTCTGTAAATTGTGACGGGGGACTCGCATGCCTCGAGGGGGTCGTTAGGTAAATCCAATAAAGTAAATTAGAAATTACTAGACTTGTTGCATAAGCTTTCACCGGGAGTGCACACGTAAGAGTTACCGCGTAGCATCACAACAATTGTTCGCAGGAATAAATTAAATTATGCTATTGTTTTCTTAACATGCTAATCTTAAATCTATATATAGCCTAATAAATTAAGGTTAATTAAGGTAAGAACCTCGGAATCCGAGATACCCAGCTGGAAGTTTTGTAAATATTTGCATATTGAGGCCCTAAAAGTTGTCTCAAAACCTACTATAATTGCAAAAATCCAGGGTAGAGGGACACATCTTCTAATTTTTATGCCAAAAAACGAAGACAGTCAGCAGCCAACCCAAAGCCACATTGATTTAACTAATCAAATATTTATAATCATTGATCTAT
>BHDV01065798.1:124695-135624 GCA_005406045.1 Adoxophyes honmai
GTTGTTTTTCTATATATGTATACCTATAAAATTATACTATTCATAACTCTAGAACGGCTGAACAGATTTGGCCGAAATGTAATGGGGGGGGTAGCTTCAATAGGCTTCAAACCTCCAGGGAAAAGACATAAGATACTAATACATAAAAGAAAGTCGTGTTTGTGCGACCGTATGCCTATAACTCATGCTATCCCGGTACTCTACCCGTGTGGTGCCGGGTTAGAATGGCACCTCCCCCTTTCTTCCCGTGGGTGTCGTAAGAGTCGACTCTGGGAAAGGGTTAGTGTATTGTGGGCGATGGGCTAGCAACCTGTCACTGCAATATCACGTTTAATCATCTGGTTACCCAGAATTTGCTAAACGTGGCACTGGATTTTTGAATTCATGTGCTCTGCCTACCCCTCTTGGGAACACAGGCGTGAGAATATGTATGTATGTATGTATGTATCCCGGTACTTTTAAATCAAACATCAGCTCATTCATTGTGTCAGGCGGAACAAAGTTCGCCGGGTCAGCTAGTTAGATATACAAACGAGCGTAATGTGAGAAACAACGCATTCGGTGAGATAGCACTCGTTATCTGATGCTGATGTAAACGTAACAGAGAATTATTTGACACCCGCTAATAAAGCATTCCTAATTCGAGTTCACGTACATTACACAATGGACCCGAATAACGTCGCGTTATCTGTACAGCCAATTTTGAAATTTGGACATGAAAGCAATAAAGACAGACGATACTGATAACGATCGACAATCACGAAGAGTGATAGGCGTGATAGCAGATGTAGATAGTCAAACTGGAAAGGACGGGGCCTCGTAATAAAATATGAGGTTGAAGGAACCTCTGTGGATGGAGTATCGATAAAGGTAGAGTTGGTACTTGGTACGTCTAGCATCGCGTGACATTCGCGCACAAATCTGCCCGGCGACGGCACGGGCTGGGCCGAACAGCTCCAATCGACCGAATAAAAAAACACTTGACTTCGATCGAGTTCCGTTGCCGGAGTCGGTTACGCACCGGCTACTATTATCGTAGCTACTGTAATGTAGATCATTGTGGACGAATACCAATCGAAATCGTCCGATCCGTCAATGGCCGTTCTCAGAAACCGCGCTGTCTGGAAACTCCCGGAGCGTTGCTAGATCAAATTCACCTACATACCTACTAAGTTTTTTTTTTAAGAAACTAAATTATTCTCTAACAAGCCAGTAGTTTTTGATCTTCAAAAACAGTGGTCTAATGTGTGAGATAGCGCAGGTCAACATTGCCAGAGCAAACAATTGAACGAGGATGATTTAACACAAAATTAAAATGCTAAACGCGAGTTCAAGGAAACTCTAGTGAATGACAAACAAACCGCTAAGTTTTTATGTAAGTATATTATTTTTGAATTATTGGAGAACAGTTTGAGAATAAAAAAGAGAAAAAGTTACTAAGGAAAATATTAAAACGAATCTCACTTGGTCCGAAAGATTATCGCACCACTGGTGTGCCGCAGTTTTCTTTCCCCCGTTAAGTCCATTCGTCAAATGTGGGGTGAGTGGGGTTCCAGTGAACAGGTCTTCCGTGACGCTGTTATCGGAGGTGATCCGTCCTCGGGACTCTGGCGGCGGCCCCTGGGGCCCCACGAAGTCGAACTGCCCGTCCCACATATCATACTCCAGCTCCAGGCTGTCTTCCACATCCACGGGCTCCATGACGCCGGCCGAGCGGTTGAACAAGCCCGATTTAAACATCCAGACGCTGTACTACCCCCAAACGTGTGCGCAAGATTCCACTTATTCTCTATTACACGATACCAGAAATAAGTCTAAAACTAGAGTTAAAATCCTAATGGCACACTAGAAATAAGTTTTCAATGTTGACGTCCGCCAATAACCACGTAATAATGTGACTATTATTAAATTTGCACTGATACACGTAACACTGAGGGTCACTTTGTCACATTTCTCGCTTAAGCGGCTTCACTAAATCCACTGGAGTCAACACACGCGGGGCCGTTCACTTCAAACAATGGGACACTTCGGAGTCCCTAATTGTTATCATACAAGAGAATTAAGATGATGTCGAGCAAGACAAAACTTCGCCGGCGAAGGTTTAAATTCTTCAACGGTTGCTCTGACATCGTATTGTCTATGATCGTCAGTCACCGGGAACTTTATTTGGTGTTTGGCATGGAATGGGAATGTTCGATTTCGTTGCGAAATCGTGATAGTTGTTGGAGTAAGCGGTTTGGCGTAACGCGTGAGGCCGGTACAGAAGCGCGGGCGACACTAACCGGCGCGGCGGCGCGCCCCTCCCGGCGCTATCAGCCTCTACGCTACAAAATACAAATAAACTTTATTCGCTCCCTGCACTGCACATGCAGCGCCTGATAGCCAAGCCCGAGGCAATAACCCCTTTCAGAGCTCCCCCAGTCCGCTGCATGGGCGCATCTCGTAATTTTACGGACGAGGGACTACCGTTATTGCATTGGGTGCCAGATGGGAAACGACACATTTAAATCTCTCTAAGATTGCGTATTTCGTTTTGCGGTGAATTTTTTTGGTTTTTTGTTGCTTCTTTGAGCTCTGACCTAGCCTGTTTTGTGTTGATAAGGACCTCAGTCGACGCAACAACACTCAAGCAGTTCGATGACAAGTATTTTAAATAAATTTAGCAAGACTTGGCTTGTAAATCTTCGCAGCAATCAAATAACATCGAGTTTCTCTGCATTACATTAAGACAAGACTTTATCTGTAGCTTAATTACGTAAAGAGAACTTGATGGTCCATATGGCGCACGCGTAGAGCACTTGTAAACATCATGCCATTCACCTTATCTTCAATGGGCACCAAAATACACTCGGCACAATAATTGTCCAGAACAAAACGCCGTTTGGGCCTCTTTTGGTATTGAAATTTAAAATTTTAACGCGGAGTATTACACCCAAGAAAGATTAGTAAGACTTCATTAAGATGATTGCGACCGATACGGAACGATATTGAAACCAAATTACAATAATTTACGTAAGAATAGATTAACGGTCACTCGCGAAGAAAATGTTACGGAGAGTGTAAAAGCCTCTAATGCAACAGAATTACAGAATACCTTGATATTAAAGCGTTCATAAACTCACGATTTTTAAACTAATCATAATGACGGAGCTGAAAATAGTTTTGTCACTACACAGGCTGGAATAGGTAAAACAGCGTTATACAACGAGCTATGCAAACAATTGCCAACAGTGGAACAATGCGATCTCATACATTTTAATACTGTTTTTGTCCGGCCCGCCGGCGTGGTAACATGTTAAATCGCTCGCACACAAGTGTCACTCAATATTAAAGGAATCCAAACAAGAAGCTTAATTACTATGTATTTTGTAAAAGACACAGCTAATTATGAAATGTGTCCAAACGCTGTATTGTTAGTTTAATTTCCTAGACAGCCTGTGTCGGACGGGTGTAACCCGGAGTGAGAAGCTTTTGTGAGCCTCAGCCGAAACAGTTACAGAAAGCTGAACAAATCCTGTTCCTAGACTGACACGTTTATTATTGCGGAGTTACGCGAAGTTTCTGTAAACATGTTGTCTGCAACTGCATAAGCTGATGTTGAGTTACGAATGTTACGATGTAAGTATGATTCAGCATAAAGGTCTGCCAAAAATAGGAGTCGTTCTGGTTTTAGTAAGACTGGATATTGGAAAGCATGAATGTACACAAGAAGCTAAACTACAACCAAATTCTAACCCAGTTCAATTTTGTAGGAGTTTAAAAGTTTAATTTCCTAACTCTTTTAATTTTTAACGCCATCGAAGTAATACACTCCTTGTGTCTGAAAATTCCGACGCAGCAAAACTGTTTGCCCTCAAACAAAGGTGGAAAATGGGCTAAGTCAACGCGAAGTAAAAGCACTACAGATATTTTAAGATAGCGAGCTGCGGGTGCTATCAGCGATAGACACGCAACACGGCTTCCACTCGGTGTTCCCCCAACAGAGTTACATATTACTCAGGGATTAGTCATGCTAATGCTAAGCTGATGGTCAATAGAATTAATGGAACAGGGCAAGCCTACGTGCGGATATTGATTTGAACGTTAACGGTGCTTTAATCCAAGGAGTGACACCTCTTCAGCATTTTTGTTTTCTTTTTTTAGTACCTAAGATGTTTTATCAAACGCTACGTAGACAGAGCGACAATAACAGGGTCCCTAGCGCTTAGGCCACGGTGGCCCAGGCGACAGACGCCACGAGGCCACGACCAAGTGCCTACTTATTTAAACCATAATAGGTCACAGTCGTTATTGATAGAATTGCCGGCAATCAGTCAACGCGTAATACGTCCTATAATCCCTGACATACCTCATACTTATTGTATAATGCTCTTCGGTTTCGGGTAAGTACTACTATCTTGAAAAAAAAAGATAAAGACTAATATCTAATCTTTCAGTTCAAGCATTAGTGTTTTCTCTCATGTCTTGTATGAAAAGGAAGATAACATTAGTAATATTAGTCTAGTGTTTCACAGTAAACAGCTTGTCAATAAAATACGCCACCACAGAGTGCACAAGGCTCTGGATGGGCGGGCAATTCTTACTTACAGAAGATGACGATATTTGGACAATATAGTCGCAAATAAAAGCATTGTCTTGTCAAAACCATGATCTAAATATCACTTCTGAAAATTGTCTATCTTCAACGTCACGTTTACGTAACGCATGCTTCCCAATTGATCATGTTAAGGTGTAATCTAAAGTCTTTAGGAGCATAATGTGTCTCTGTCGTTCAAATCGTATGCGTTCACACGCCAGTGCACGGTGATGACAAAATGATGATGGCTGGCCCACATGAGGGTGTTCCGCATTGGAGCAGAAGGATTTCAAGATAGCAGGGTCAAGGTTGTTACATACTTCATCTAAGGAACGTGTATCACCATGAGTCGCGGTCGTAAATGGCGTTTACGTGACTGTAGTCGATAGCGGATAATCGCGATTCGAATAGTTTTCGATTCTACTTGTTGATGACATCTGTCATGATCTGTCATATTTGTGACTCATGGTAATGTGATCTATCTACCTACTGAGACCGAAGTCCACAGAAAGTCAGAAGTTGTATTATTGGCACCGATCTTCGAAAATTCGAAGGCGCGATGTAGAACACAGTTTGCGATGACGTTTGTGGAAGAAGTTCTAGGTGGAGCTAGTGCCCCTATAGTATCGATTTTCTACCGTAACGTTACGGCTATAAAATGTCGCTAGAGTTTAGATTCGATGGGTTTATCGCTTGGTCCATACTACCGATATTTAAGTACTTCTACAAGCGACCGCTAGCGGCGTTAGCGAGTACAGATCACTGTAAACTCATGGTAATTGCAAGTAATTGTCAAATGGTTCTGTACATTAAACTCGTAAGAGAATATAAGACTAAATGGGCGTTCAAAATTTAAGTCAAGACCGTCACACCAACATGGAATCATAATACGCGATCGACGACCGTTTCATTTTCCTAACAATATCGTTTATCTTCAGCTTTATCAGCTTATCTCAATGCATCATATTTTGAGTGCTCTAATCAGATACGAGATATAAAACTTTCATCAAAAACCAAACCTTTTTGAAACAAATTTAAAGCATGATACTATCAATAAGGACGATGCGGCTTCCTAGAGCACAATACTAACTCAGCACCAGCTATTAAAAAAAATCTACATCTTCGCAGCACACGTCAGGTTACGCACTGAGCCATAAAAAACGTTATCCAGGTCATCTAACTTTTTACGGTTTCAGATTCCCGCGGTGTCATCCCACGTTATAATTACAGGGTATCATAATTAAATATATCTGGTCTAGATCTGGATATAGCGTTGCCCCCGCGGTGATCTTCGCGCCCTAGAAACCATACGTTTTTTCTTTAACAGGCGAATTATAGTTTTGTCCCCGATGGATGCCGTTGCCCTGTGCGTGAGTTTTAACCTTTCATTGTGCCAATACTAATTTTAGCTTTACATTATTTGGAAGTCCGCGTATGGAGAAACTAGGCTGGTATAGTTCTCGACAGCAAACTTGGCCAAATTTTTGCCGACCACTATAAAAAAGTTGATATTTAAACACTTTGGGAAAAGAGTGCACTTGACGATGTGATTGCTCAAGTTGACAAGCTATAGGTACTTATTGTATAAACTAATATCAATGGCACATCACCAGGATAAGTCAATTAAAGATCTCATAATAAAATATAGTCGTGGCTCATTCCTACATGAAGGGTTACGGACTTACATCATGTCCAGCTAAACTCGATTTAAGATTTGCTGTATCCATATTTTTAATTACGGGTGAGTCCCACGGTAGTTTCATGTTCAAAGATGAAAGATCTCGTTTACATAACTACCTAGTATAAACTTGTTACAGTACACCTGTTTTCTTAACATCGCTCGTCAACCATCTGAATTTTGAATTTACAATACCTTTTTTACTGAAACTCAAACTCATAGTATGTATCACAGTATTGAATAATATAAGTAAGGCGTAATTGTTCAGCTAATTCTGACTGCACACGCTATCCCACGCAGCCACGCACATAAAAAAAGCCATCGCATATTTTCCCCCCAAAAATAGGCACTTTCAAGCTACGATTTATGTAAGTTAGGGTATTTTCCATTGTTCCATTCGATGGAACGAGAAGACGCCGATGTAAGCAGCAGTAAAAACATCTGCATAACGCAAACGCGGAAATTCTGCGTGTACAAACGCACCTACGTCTCCGTGGAGTATCTTGGCCTCATCTGCACACAATGTTTGTTCTTCGCACGCGTTCGCGTCACTTTCTGTTTCATTGCATTACGATTTAGTGCGTTAACTCGTTAGCTAACTTCGTTGACGTTTTTATTGACTATGAAGATAACCCTTTATTAGAACTGTAACATTAGGATGTGGTTCAGTAGTTGCGTAAGTACTTTTATGTGGGTAATCCATCATTGTCAGATTGGAAGGCTGTGGAATCGTTATCGCTATCGTGTCGTTGATCAATTTGAATGTATTCCTCGTTTTTTATAAATATTTAAGACAACAAAGGCTTTCCAGAGATCGATTGATTGTTAAACACTACATTGAGAACGAGACAGTAACAGAAGGATGGTTTTTAATACCTGCGTTAACAGCAAATCTCATAATCTTCTAGGTGAAGACGACTTCGACGGCAAAGGTAGACAGGGGAGCAGTGAGAATATACTATGAGAAAAGATGAAAATGATTGCTAACCACAGATTGCTACCAGAGTTAACTAAACTCCATAATGTTAGTTAAACTCATGAAGAAATTACTCACAATGTCATTTTTCTAAACAAGAAGTAACTCCCAAGTACAGGTTCATCGCGACCTGAACTGTTTCACATAAAACTTTAACTTTTTCACAATTTGATAAGAAGCCAAATGATTGCAATTTCCTATACACCTAGCGTCAGCAGTTGTTCTTGCAGAAGATTCAACCAAAATGCCTTAATCCATCAAAAATCAGACCACAAGAGGTGAAAACACGACGTATCAAGTAGTAAAGTAGTGTAAGTGCTTAGTACTAATTGCTAACAAGTAGGAACATCGGCTCCCGGTATCCTTGGCATAGTTCGCCCACTCTCTCTGTGCGCCTGCGCCACCCACTGCACGCAAGCCTGCTATTGTTCGAGTCGGTACGTTGACACGTTTTTTGGACTCCCAATTTGATTACAAGAAGGCTATATTACTTATCAGTGAAATTGGAGATTTGATGAGGGAGGATTAAATTATTGCCAGGGTTGTTCATAAATTATTGTCTAATTGGACGTTTAACTTCAGAAGATAAGTTGATACGGTTTAATTTTTGACGTATAGCAGATAGTAGGTGACAGGTTATGTCAAGAAAGGATACTTAGATGGAGATTATTTTATTATCGTTTATATCGTGATACATATTTTATTCAAAGGCTAGGTCGCGCAGTGAGTTCAGAAGAAAAGTAGAAGGGGTATGCGCATGTATGCAATTTTTACGTCTATTCGGTGGATGGCGACACGTTATTGGTTGATCAGTCGCACTTCAACCCCCGCGTTGTCCTCGATGCACCGATTAGGCATCACTAGTTTCACCGAGCGATCTTAATCCACCGCGCGATGTATATCAAGGAACAACCATCAAAATTATCTCCAACCAGAAGAGGAATTTCACTACAACCGGACATTATAGAAACTCCATTTCAAGTTTTCTGGTAACGTTTTGCATCAGGAAGAACGTTCATACGCTTACTAAGAGCATAATCAGAGGCTTACATAACAAGTAAGTTAAGTACGAAGTTAACCGTCGTCTCTAATTAACTTTCACTATTGTCCCTGGAATTACCAATTGTGCATAGAAGTCTAGATTACTAGACTCCCTTCCTACGTCAATTGTGGTCGATTGGCATGCAGTTTCTCCAGACACCTATTGTGCATTATCTACTACATAGTTGTGAGGTGCAAAGTTATCTATGCACCTGTGACAATGTGTTTAGTTACGTCATGGTACTTGATCTGTCCGGTTGTCGGGTGTACGAGTAAGTTTGCGAAGAATTACAATTGGAACGGAGGTCCACCCACGCAAGTGTGTACTCTCATTTCTGGTCTCCTAGTACAAATCTTTTATGATTTGTTTACTCAGTGACACCGATAGGAATGCTATATGATATGCTATCTAAGAAAATCTTTGCAAGGAAATTAGGAGCGCGGAAACAGAGATGTCTTGATTTCAGTACCTTTCCATTAACACAGGATAAATAGGAGGCTAACTATCAACATGCCAATTGGCAGCAGTAGCTACCTTCTATTTAGTTCTTTACTTGGCGTAAATGTTCGCAAACTAGGACGGAAGTTTTTCCATAAATTTGTGTTTACGTTTGACGGTGGATACTTTTAAACACCGTTTCAAGCAGTAATCTACAGATTACACCATCAAATATTAAACTCCCTCCACCATCAGTTTTAATCATGGGCCCTAAACGTAAGTCACGTATGAATAGTTTAATTACCTAAATTAATTCAGACGCTATCACGACGCCATGCCGGACGCATGCGTTTCCGGTGGCAATAAATGATGCGGGACAACATAGTGCTCCCTAGCAGGGTCATTGGACAGGATTTGACAACCGATATCGATATGGCTATGAGCATCTATTAGATTCAATGTGATTGATACGATTCCTGCGTTAAATAGGTAAAGAAGTAAAAGTAAAAATAGGTTCGTGATTGCGTACAAAACTTAGTTTTCATTCGACGTCTCTTCGTACTTTTCTACAGGTAACGGATTGTCTACAATATACCTTAACCTTGCCATGTCTTAAGTCTCTTGTTGCCACCTTCATGGAAGAAATAGAGAGATATATCTTTAAACTAAGCGCGGTGAAATTATAATCAAACGCTGACGTATCAAAATATAAACCTACCACTTATTGCTTGGAAAGAATCAGATTGCTTCCTATTTAAGTGCTTCGATGTTTTATTAATAGCATTTTTATATGCAGTTGGTTGAATGCCAACATGACCTTGCTCTATTGATAAGAAACACCTAACGCGCCTTGTTGTTCTTCTTTTATCTCAAATTTTCCATAAACTTACGACTTGTAAACAGGCGATTTTCCGATTTGTTCAATCAAATACGACATACACTCAATCAAAGTAGCCACGAGTATCTGCTTACGCGGACTATAGAACCTTGTTACAATAAACTTCATAGTGAGATTGTATTGCTCGCAAAATGCTCGCAAAGGAAAATCTTTATTACCTACTTACGTTTGTTACGACAACGTTCCTGATTGGAAATGAGGTAGGCTGATACACGAAACGCTGATACATAGACACAACCATGACTATTTCGCGTTTCTTAACCACTATTAGCATCATTTTTAGGTTTTACAAGAGGTTGTGACGGGTTGCTAGCCTGTCGCCAAAAATGTACCTTAGTCTACTTCCTTCGTCGCCTCTTACGACATCGACAAAAGAAATAGAGAGATGTTTTTCTAAACTCGACAGGGAGAGAGATATATTAAATCGCTTGATATGCTTGAAATTTAAGGAAGATATAATAAGGTTATCAGACGTTCGAAAAGACAGAGAGGTTGAAAAGTTAGAACAAAATTAATCTGACGAAAGCGTAGTTACCTAAAAAAAAACACCAGCTCAACAAATAAATAGGGAAAAGTTGAATTGTGAAAGCAGTTTTTTTTAATCACCCGTATTATGATCCTAGTATACATTTAGAAATGTGTTCAGATGTGCACTGGCGTATTCAGAATTATTTCAAAAGACGTGAGCAATGCTTGCGGCTATTTCGCGATACCAATCATCGACTGGTATGAATAAGATAAAAGCAAAATTGGCATAATGCCGCGTGAAGTCACCAAGTTATTTATACGACGAAGCTCCTCTTCATTTGGGAACGAAGGGAAAAATTGAGGAAGGTGATAAAGTACTCAAACAATGTCAGCCCCATCCCCATCTGTGAAAATGATAAACTCAAAAACAATGTATGTTATAGATAACGGATTTTAACCATCAAACCACCATATCTCGTGTCGTGTGGTGTCTGGTTGAGGATAAACCTCTCCGATTCTTCCGAGAATGTCGTAAGAGGCGACTAGAAGTAGGCGACATGCTAACTTTCCACCATTTTATGCCTTTGCCTCCTTCATCTATGTCGAAATTTAAAATTTTGCTAATAGTGGCTACGAAGCGTGAAGTAATAATTGTTTTGACAATGTAACATTTCGTGTGTTCTGCCTACCCCATTCGGGAATACAGGCGGATTGATGTGTTAAGTAAACTACCGTAGAAATTTGGAATATTAATAGACAGGTTCAGTGTTCCCCGTGTGGTGCCGGGTTAGAATAGCACCTCCCCCTTTCTTCCCGTGGGTGTCGTACGAGTCGACTCTGGGAAAGGGTTAGT
>BHDV01065798.1:140553-157550 GCA_005406045.1 Adoxophyes honmai
TAATTAGTCAACATTTACCATGGGTTCTGTGGTGATAGTTTGTAATTTAATTCATTTTATAACATACATATTCTCACGCCTGTATTCCCAAGAGGGGTAGGCAGAGCACATGAATAAAATATGCATAGACTAATTGACATTTACGTCGATCCAATGTAGCCTAGAAGCTGACTCTAAAGTTGATGTCATTTTCGATGACGATTATCCTAATAACGTAAGTAAGATAAAGATAAAAGAGATAACGTTAAGTTTTAAGAGAAATTAAACTCCTAACACTGATGTAATGGCAGATACTACACATAGGAAGAAGGAAGTCACAATGTTTATCAAAAAGCTAACAATGAGTGATCAGCTTGTTATACGAATAAATGCTATACTGCTATAGCATCATTTTCTAGTAATTCGCTCAGGTTTTCTGAGAAAATTTACACGTAAGTTACTATATCATTCGCGTTAGTTAGCGAATACGTAAATGGTGTCTCAAACAATGAATCAGATTTTATAAAAACAATGAATAAGTACGCCCGATGGATAAACATGTCAATTGACTGTTATAAGTACGCCCGATGGATAAACATGTCAATTGACTGTTAATTAATTAAAAGGAAGTCACGGTCATTTGTCAAAAAAGTAAAAACGGGAATACCTAGGTACCCTTTAAATATTTTTCACTTTCGTATTCGCTAAGTGGGATACTTACATTACATTATCGTTAATTTTTTAGTTAATTTTAAAAATAAAAATAAAGTTTGATATCTTTAATACCCTGATTCCTGTGATATGGAGCCTGGATTTATCAGCCAGGGCCAGGAATTCATCGTTTGTGAGCACCATAGAACCTTCTTGCATTGAACGGCATAATGACATTGCATTGCTTTTCAAATGAAATATTTATTGCGTTTATTGTGACAACGTTCTGCAGTGGGTAAGGAATCAATTGGTTCGACTGTAGTAGCAATGATAGAAGAGGAAGACACAATTAGGACTGACCTTATAATTGAGGCCTTGTACATCTTCTTCCAGTGACACATCGGAGTACATGTCATCGGCGGGCTCCCCTCCCGAGCCGCAGCCCGACGAGTTGAATGATGACGACCGGTATAATTGACTAAAACAAAACCAATGGTAAGGAAAATTTTATATTGGTGACCATAACATTACATGTATAGAACTAAACTCGCTAGTGTAACGGGTTGTAAAGAAGTTTAGAGCGCCATCTAGTAGTGAGTAGTGAAACTACTGAGACAATCATAGGACGTTAGTCAGCATCGAGGTAGCCAGCTCGCTTTAGTTGCACGTGGTGCCGCCACTACACAACAGATGGCGCTTTATACACAAAAGTTTTAAAACATTTAAGTCTGAATTTTATGAGTTGTAAAATTAGCTTTAAATTAGTTTTGAATTAGTAAACATTAAGTAAAACATACCTAGCTAAGACATTTGATCCAAGTTGTCTCTTCCCAGAGCTGAAACAATAAATTATTTATTAGCAAATTATTATTTAGTACCATTGGAATGATTATCAAACAAAGTTCATCAAGCATTGTGATCACGTGCCCTAAGCCCGTCTGTATGTAATCGCAGTAAAAGCAGGTTTGACAGTCTATTTAAAGACATGGTATTGTTAGTCAGTGGAATAATAAACATCGGAACTTTGTTATAACTTAAAAACAAGTTGAGTTCCAATAGAATCCTTCTCTCAGGTAACGTTTGCTTTGTGTACAATCAAGGAAATTGATACCTGTGCCACTTTGAACCTTTTCAAAATAAGTTTCATATTGCTTTGATTAGTAGATAGTATGGTAGGTATGTCACACGGACATTTCTTGCAAAATGATACAAAGTGGCACAGTTATCAAATTCTTTCACTGACGTGTTAAGATTTTTCTTCAAGTGGGATAATGTTACAGCAACAAAATTGTGTTCAGTGTATCAATAGAACTTTTTAAGGTTAATTCACTACAATATCTCGTAGTTTGAAGACTTCACTACATTTTTGCAAACTTGCACCAACCTTTGTAAAAAGCATTGATGGTACCTACTGTGTTACAATGTAGGTACATTTAGATAGTAACTATGCTTACGTCTAACTTCCAGTTACTGCCTATGCCCAGTCTGGCTCCGTCTATGCGACATGGTACAGCCACCACAAAGTAGTAGGTAAAGTGTTTTCCCCAAATTTTTGATGAATGCATCTGTGGTTTATAAAGCAGGTTACGAGTTACGAGCAACATATTCGATGTAAGGGACGTGCCGTATAATCGTTCTACCGTTATTAAAGTTCTCATTAAACAGAGCACTCGTATAACTCGGTAATTATCTTCATTACCAATGCGTGCCCACCAACGGCGCTGTTTTAAAATGACGGTATTACACTTGGACTAGCTCTTACATACGCCTTTTTACAACTGTGCAATGCGGCTGTAGCACCAAATTGAAAACTACTAAATTGTAACACATGGCGGTGTTTTAACGTGTTGTAATAGAGCACTTTTTTGCTAAACAGTAATGTTGGCTATGATGGTTTATCTACATTCCATAATTCGGTAAAGGCACATTCTCTTGTAGAAATAAGGAAATATGCTACGTACGCATACCTATTTAGATATACGTAACGGATGCATAAATCGTTTTATTTCTTTAGCGATCAAGCCTTAGTTAAATTACGTGAACGTAATTAAATTCGTTTTACATTTTACTTGCATTTTAATTATTTTTATCATGATTTTGCATATACGCGCTGTTACGTAATTTTTTATGCAATATCATCCATTCAACTGGCATTGTAAATATTGTATTGTAATGCCATTTTTACTTCGTTTAAAATACAATTTAGTTGATGATTTTCAGTCCGAGAAAAATCTTTGATGTTCGAAGGTGTCCGGCTGAGAGCATGCTCCGAGATACTCGGACCGGACTCGGACCAAGAAGGAGAGGATAAAAGATGAAAAAGTATTTACCTATAGATTTAGAATAACACCTCTCCATTTCTTCCGTGGATGTCAAAAGAGGAGACTAAGGAAATAGGTGTAGGTAAGCTTTAGCTGACAGGCTAGCAACCTGTCACTATTCTACCTTTTCCATCTGCTTGCAAACCTAAAACTATGCTAGAAGTGGCTGCGAAGCGTGAAATAGTCATAATCATGGTTTTCGTGTGCTCTGCCTAGTGCCTACCCCATTTGGGAACACATGCGTGATTGTATGTACAGTCAACGTCAAGCCGAAAACGGGCGATGGGCCAAGTCATAATAGTTATCAGAAAAATATAAAAAAAAATACTTGTCATGCACCCTTCGAATTATGAGTATTAAAAAAAGATTATAATTCGAAGAAAACATTTTTTTTTAATACTCATAATTCGAAGGGTGCATGACAAGTATTTTTTTTTTATATTTTTCTGATAACTATCATGACTTGGCCCATCGCCCGTTTTCGGCTTGACGTTGATTTCTGGGACACCCTGTATGTATTGGTAATATCTAGATTTCAATTGGAAACTAGTTATTGGACTGGCCACAAGCGTAACTCGACAATGGTCTGTAATTTGCTGGACGTCCGATGGGAGTGACAGAGAAAACTGCACGTGAAGCGTGACGTCTATGAAAGTGACTGATGATAAAATTACTTTCCTGTACCTCTAGCAAGGCACAGCGAGAGATTTTAGACTAAGTACCTACACCTGTCACTGTTTAACAGTAAAAAATAGACTCGCGTGCGTCGCCGTGATAGCTGGGCTGGACAAAGCAATAATGATAGGTAACTCTAGTAGGTTTCTGCCTGAGGCAGATAATAATAATAATAGATAGCACTCATATTCCTTCGCGTGGCAAATTCCAGCTCCTGGACAAAATCAAATTGTGCATAAGTGGCATGGCCATTTTGCAATATTTGGCGCATGTGGCAGAGCCTCTAGCTGTCTATTCACCTCAAATCCCATTTTTATAAAAAGCATAATTTTGGTGTATTTTTGTATGAAAAATTACATTAGTTGTGTTCAGTGTTTGCATATTGCTTAGTCTTTAGTCGTTAAGATCGGTTTATCCGGGTACTATCGAAGAAACTGATCAATTAGACAAGTTAAGCTAGATATTAATTATTTAAATTAATTTTAATTATACGTTGACTGTAAATAACTTCTATTGTGGAACAGGAATCAATTGGTTAGAGTGTAGTGTCCGACCGAAGGTACAATTTTGGCCGAAGCCGAAGCCGAAGCCGATTAATCGGCTTTCATCAAAACCTTCGGCCGAAGCCGAAGCCGAAGCCGAAGGTGTGTTGACCCCATGTTGACCGTAAGAAATACGAGAATTTGCTAATAATAAAAAAAATACGGCAGTAAATTATGCGCAGTTTTCGTTTCTAAATCAAGTGTGACTATGTTGTTATGTTATGTGTTGTCAGTAATTTATATAATTAACTGCAAGTAATGCGATCGGGCCGGCGAACTCGCTCTGGCATCGTTTGTTCAATTTCAAATCTCGATTTGCAAACCTTCGGCTTCGGCCAAAGCTTCGGCCAAATTTTGGCCGAAGCCGAAGGTTTGGCCGAAGGTGGTTTTTTCGGCCGAAGGTGGCCGAAGCCGAAGCCGAAGCCGAAGCTTCGGTCGGACACTATTAGAGTGTAACTGTAACCTCGATTAGAGAAAGCGTTTCGCGATTTCGGTTGCAAATCGCGTATCAACAATAAAACATCTATGATGCCTAATCTATGTGGAACTGTACCTGTGTCTCACGGTGTACGGTACAACAATGTTGTCATACCAATGTGGTAACGTTTTTTTGTTTATAAACATACGGTATGGAAAAAACCTCACCGAATCTGGTGGGAGTGAAACTATAAAAATAATCTTGATATGATGACAATCTTTAGTTTAGTCAGAAATATAATTCACACGGTGATTCCAAAAATATACTAAAAAAATGTGCCGATGTAGACTGTTTTTGCGATTCTAGAATAGTGATGTGCCATGATGATCGAAAGTTATCGATACAGTACAGATTCTGGTAGGCAAATTATCCGATAAAATAAATGCAATAAACGTTTAAGTTATTACATATTGGTTCTTATAATATAGCATCATGGTCAATCCACTTATATGGTGGAAACATTGTACCTGTGGTAGGTATAATTATTTACGAATTTGACATTTGCACTTATCAATTTGTCCTAGAATAAAAAAAATACTATACCTAGAGGTGGCTACGAGGCGTGTGGCATTTGGGAACGTAGGCGTCATATATTTATGCAATGTCGCTGCAAATAGCAACAAAGATTAAAACTTCTAAAAGTATTTACCTTTTTTTATCTCAAAACTATTCTTCAAGCGTACACATACCTATTTATCGTACGTTCCATCACAATTAAGTCTAGAGGTTGTATAATTTACTTTTTTAAGTAAAACTATGGCTAAGATAAATCCAACTGGGATAGATACTGTCTGCAATTAATATAATCGCGTGTGCACTGGTAATCAATCTACCTATTATGATCTAGTACTTAACTGCTCATAAAAAATCCTAGCGACTTCAGCGTATGAAATGCACTCGTTTGGCGGGTAATTTTGAGGTCATTGACCTAAAGATTGTGTTTATGTACTCAGTAAAGTTTATATCGCAAATGAAATAATATTAAGTGTCTTGCAAATAATCAATGCAATCTATAAAACATCGTACTTAATTTTAAACACACATACATCACGCCTGTATTCCCAACTGGGGTAGGCAGAGCACAGCAAACGCTACATAGACAAATCCATGACTATTTCGCGCATCGTAGCTACTTTTAGCATATTTTTATGTCTTAAAAAAAAGGGGTTTAGTAGTGACATGTTGTTAGCTTGTTGCGTGAAATATAAACTAGATATATCCTTAATCGCCTCTTACGATATCTACGGAAGAAACGGTGAGGTGTTATTCTAAACCTAACACGACAAGGCAGTTGTTTTATATTTGTTATTACCAGGAAAAGTCCTACGTATCTTAAAGCTGAAGAGTTTGTTTATTTGTTTGTTTGTTTGTTTGAATGCGCTAATCTCAGGAAGTAATGGTTCAAATTGAAAAAATATTTTTGTGTTGGATAGACCATTTATTGAGGAAGGCTTTAGGGTATACAACATCACGATGCGACTCATAGGAGCAAATAAATATTGGAAAATGTGGAAAAAACTGGGGGAAATTTGTTACTATTCCACGCGGATGGAGTCGCGGGCACAGCTAGTTAAAAATAAAACAGCAATGAAATTTAGAACACTAATTAGGCATAATTATGGTTTTCTTAATAATTTGCATGTTTTGCGGTTTCTAAGAATTCGAATCGAATTTTTAATATTATTCCAAGAATCACCGAAAAAATTACTTATTTGTTTACCCAACTTTGGAGCAATCAATAGTAATAAAATGCTACGAAAGAGTTTTTCGCCGTATTACTCAACTCTCATCAACATAATGTCACTTATTCAACACGAATGAGTAACGTAAGAACATCTAGGTTAATGTTTGTTATGGATAATTTACTGATTAGTGATCAGATATTTCGTGTCAAATGTATATCGTTTTGCTACATTACGTGTGAACTGCGGCCCTTGTGAAATTAAATATACTTATATGTTTTTCACACATAGGAACAAAACACTTGTTAAGGTACAAAATTATTTTTTAAGAAGCATTGTTTATCCGATTGGCATCAAGGTGGTACGATTATTGCCAACATTACCTACGCTTTTATGTTTGAGAATACTTCATATTAATTACTACGTAAAGTAGGTACATCACGTGATTACAATGTGTATTCAGTACACATCAAGATTGCATTAAGTAAAGAAAGAAAAAAACACGTAAGTATTTAAAGATAGCAATTAGTACAGCTACTTGTTCAGAATAGTGTTTGTAGTATTGTCAGTGACCTATTTTTCTAAACAGATGGAACAAAAAACAGCAAGCCATAGATTAAAAACACAATAGACACTAGCTGGACAATAAAATACCTGCATGGTGGCATCATACTGGCCAGTTACACAGCGACTGTCATTTGTTACACGGTAGTGCTGTGACAATAAAATAACACCGGTATCTAAACAATCGGACATAATTACGCTTATTTACCTCTTAGGTAATGCTGGCATGCTACTAAAATGGCTACCTGCTTGGCATTTTGTGAAGTAGGTATGATTCTATTAATAAGATTGGTAGTGAAATGTTTAGTAAGGTCAATTTACAAGGATGTTTTAAATAGTTTGTATCTAAGTAGGGTGATTTAGCCAGTTATCGGCCACTTAAGCGAAATTTTGAGTTCAGACGCATTTTTTTCAAAGATTTTATCGAAAAAAAGTAGCTGTTGTAATTTTTATACACTAAAAATATATTGCAGTTTTTGATTTTGTACTTTATTTGCCCATCAAAAGCGTGGTTTTTTTTTTATTGTTAAAAATATCAAAAGGCGGCGATTTAGCCGGCTATCGGCCCCCTGTTCTAGCTAACGGCCGTTTATTTAACTAGCTATCGGCCACCAGTTTGCGTTTGTAAAATGAGTCTTATTTCAAAAGCGATAAGATTAATTTTAAAGAAAACAAATCAATCGTAATTATTAATATGTTTTATCAATTATTAGACATATTTTAGGATTATTTATAGGAACTTTGATAGTGATAAAATATTAAAATATATAATAATTTTCAGTAGCATTATATTTCTCATAAAATTTTCGGATAATTCATTATATGTGGCCGATAGCTAAAAACATTCTTACCTATTATCGGCTATGTTTAGGATAGTGGGCCTGGATTAGTGGCCGATAAATCACATTTCAAAGACTAGTTTTCGGCCGTCTTTTAATCAATTCCTTTTAAAATATGTTTACGTCAAACCAACAAAAATGGTTATTTTACACTTGCAACAATACGTAGACAAGATTTGATTTAAAGAATAGTTTGATAAGGTACATTTGTTTAGCTTTTTTATTGACGGCCGAAAACTCAACCAAATGTTGCAGTTCATCGGCCACTCTAATTTAGCAAGGCCGATAAGTGGTTTAATAAAATTTAGCTATCGGCCGTCAAATTCGAAACAAACGAAAGACAATTTTAGTGATGTTTTTGTTAAGAAGCATGCGGCCGACGTCTAAATGCAATACTGAGCTTGTATCAAAATAAGCATTTAACGACACTTTTACATGATACATTCTCATTTAGTAGTGAAAATAGTTAATCCAAAATAAGAACCCATTCGTGACTTATCGGCCGGGGGGCCGATGACTAAGTAGTTCGACTAATTTGAATCCAGTAATCCGACCACCACATTTTAAACCATTTTATTTATCATTTTACAGATTTAACTCAGAATAATATTACTTCAACTAATAAACTACGCGTACAAGTTATAACAATGTGTCCAAAATCAAGTAAACAACAATTTATCTTACCTTCAATAAAATGTTGCCCACTATTTTTTTGCTAATTTTGACACATCTCTACACCGGTTAATCTTGGTTCGCGCGCTGACGGGACATTAGAAGCAATATTAACTTAATAATTTTAGGAGGCGTAGATGATAAAACACTTTATTTGATAAAAGTATTTTTTTGAAAGGGTGAGGTCAAGTTTTCTTATTATTGCCTTTTAACTGAAAAATGGCCGATAGCCGGGGGGGCCGGTAAACTGGCTAAATCACCCTAGGTCTACTGGTATTTGTGGTTGCCTTTCGTTTAATTTACACAATGTCACGTGATTAATGCGATGTTGACAAGGAGACTGGTTCTTTGCTGTTATTAAAGTAGATATCATTACATTACAGTTAATAGCAATGATTGCTCCAATTTGCTATAAGTAGATCATCATCATTACATTACGTTCTTTCTTTGGGTTTTTCTATTTACTTTCTCTAAGAGTACTTCTCCCTAATTGAGTCATTCGAGATCACCACAAAGCCGTCCAATTGAAAACAACGATCGGTTTGATTACTGTGGTAACAACAACAGAATGTTTTCGGTACATAACATTTTTCTAACGAATAGCATAACGTACATTGTATTCTTGCAAAATACTTTTCTAACCTGTAAGGCCGCTTTCTGTAATGCATGTAAACACCGTTTCGCTCCAGCTTTACTAATGAATGTCGCACTGAATGAATTTTTCACTGCTCCGCTTCGTCACGGGTCACACGGAACACAATCGGTATTGCAACATCGCAGATGTATCGATAGGGATAAACAGAAACAAATCACATCACTATTTTCAGTTGTTTGTGTACGAAATTCGATTTTGTTTTTATTTTTTAAGCGCGTGGGTGCGTGCGGCGGTGCGCGAGTGTTGGTGGCGTTAGACTGACGCATCGACGGCGATGGCGAACCAACCGGTGGGCAGCGGCCGCGAAGCATCAATTATCCACAATGGGCTACCAACTGAATAAGTACCTACGAACTGCGAAATCGCCTTTATTAAATTATGTAAGCCAAAATGTGGTGGGTTTTTGTCAAATTAGCGCATCTGCGCCGGTCCCGTGACAATGGAAGCACTTTGCATGGGGTCTTGCGAAATAGCACTCTGCGGTTTGTAATTAGCATACCATAGCTGTTCCATTAGCGTACAATAATGCAAGTTCTTCAAAATGTGGTTCTTTTTGATCCAGAAACGTGATTACTGTACTGGTTAGCCTGTGAAATGTTGGAGGTGCTCGTATCCGGAGACAGAACCGTTATCCTGAACATCCTGTGTGTTATCGCTTAAGGCATCGACGTATCTGGGTCAAACAATTGTGCCAGTAAAAACATGTCATGTCTAGGCCAATCACGAATAATTTATCGATTTTGAATTGACTGTTGTCAATTGATGTGCCTTGTATGTGGTAATTACTTGATTTAGCCCAGCTTCGAATCCAATTGGTATACGATTTGTTTACCAACTAATTAGTGCTATAATTAATAAAATTATGACTAAGGGTCAAGACCACGAGGACCACACACAATTGCGAAATTGCGAAATACAACAATGCATATAATTGAATGCGTAATGCAGGAAACTAATTGATTTGAAAAGATAATAAATTTTATTAGACAAAGGCTGAATGCATTTAAATTTGCAGCTATTGACAACAATGGTGAAACTTTGTGTGGCCACTTAAGAAACAAAGAAAGAATAAAAGACGATAGCACAATTGGTACCGTGACAAAATGGAAGAGATGACATAACGATAATTGGTCACACACCAACAAAAATGTACTGCGGCTATGGCACTGCAAATCAAACAAACAACAGGGGCGATAAATCTGAAATACCAGATGAAAATGACAGCTACAAAAAAAGTGCTGTTGAGTTGATTGGATTCAATTAGAAACTATTTAGTCGAATCTGTCTCGAGAACAATGAACTGGTAATATGTAGTGATTTGTAATTTAAAGTCTAGCTCCCAGCACGAGATTAAACAATAAACAGTGGCTCAGCAGACGTCAATGACAAGATAATTAGATGTCCACACGACAGCGACCACTCGTGACGAATGACGGGCCCGTGTGATTCGAATTGCGTCACCACTTTATTGTTCGGCCCCAAATTTTAAACCAGAACTAAAAGACCCGCAGGAAACACTGGCTTGCCTTCACATAACTATTGGGCCAAGGAAAACCACAGTTTACGAAGCTTCTTCTTGAGTGGTTCTGTGTGACGTTAGATTTGGTCCCACGATTCAATTTTATTCCGAATCAAGGTGTCGAGATAAAAAGTTAAGTAGTTTGATGCGTGTTCGCTGTTTTGATGACTTCGTGTATTTTTTGTCGGAAAATAAACTGTATGAAGTGGAAAATGGTGGCGTAAAAATCACCCTCTCTATTCATTGGGTAATTACGTTTGATGTGGTTTTTTGAGTACACAACGACGAGGCTGCTACTGGCATTGTACATTTTGTCGCCGATATTTCAGACAAGTTCTGCTTTTTGTAACGACAAAAAGCGCAAAATTGCTTTGACTTCTTAGTTGAAATGACGAAGAGTTTGGAACGCTTGGAGCAACTTGGTGATGATGTATAAGTAGGTAAGTATATTCATTTTCTAGCTTCAACATCTAACGTGACTGTCCATAATCCCTATCATCATAATTTTATTAACTATCACGAAAGTCACTACACTGTCATACCTCGTTTCATTGACGTGAATATATCGGTATCGGCACATTGATGTGTCGTAGATGTGCTTGGGCTAGCGGTTTGCGGCAATGCGGCATCCTACCAACTTACGCCACTGAAAGTGCATACAGAGGAATCGACAGCGTAGTAGTGTCTTTAAATCTTTCGTTTTCTTAATGGTTAGCTAATGTCCTAGCATTAGTTTAATGAGAGGCCAGCGCCGCGTGCAAGTGTTGGGCAACTGAACGCACCCAGCCGGAACATCAGTTCACTTTCTTGAGGAGAATCTGCGATAAAATGAGCCTGTAAAATGCACTATATTCACATTAATCGCACTTGAAATTTAGACGCCAATTAACATTGTTAATTGCGACGTTGCTTTCTTAAGTTGATGGTGTGATGTTCACTAATTAGTATCGCACCGTCGTTTTAGTTTGGTCCAGTAATGGATCAGTCGTGTTCTTTGTTACAGACAAATGGTTCAACGTGCTTAGAAATTGCCTACTTTTACTAGCGTTTTACTCATTACCTCAACTAAAATGTATTGAAATGTTCTTCGACATTCATCAAGAAACATTATCTCAAACGAATCCTTGGAAAAACTAAGATTAATCTTTGGTTTTAGAATGCCGAAACGCATTTTTTCAGAGCATTAACTTTAAAACATTGCGTGACACTGATCTCTTTTGTTTTTAAACAAAAAGTTGTAAATCCTTCGCAACATTTGCAATGTTTTCTAAGTACAATTACTGCACTGTTTAACGTCGATTTTCTAGCTAACCACAATTACATGAGTTGTTGGGTTGGAGGTGGCGTAACCGAAGCCGAATAGACAGTTAAATTAGAAGCGCAAACTTTGGAATAAAATAAACGCTTATGCGGGGAAACGTGAGGTTTCAATACAGTTTGGAATATAAACTTTTTGTTGAACAAACTCCAAAATCAGTATCTCAGAAACTATTTTTTTTTTAAATACATGTTCTGATGTTATTCTGCCATTCAAATAAAAATAATGCTGAATATTCGTGTTGTCTAATTTAGGCGTTGCTGTCGACTTTGTGGTATAAATATGTACAAATTACTTTTGGCTATTTGATACATATACTCGAGATACCTATAAAAGGCAAACGTTTATTTTCCTTCCGTTTATAAAACGCAACCGGCATTATTCAAAGGAAGAAAGCAAATGAGTCTACTTGTCATGCACGCATGTGCAGTGGAAACAAACGATAACTTTATTGCACGCTCAATTGCATATCGGCGTTTGTGAATTGCAAAAAAATAGACAAATTGTTCGTTAAAAATTACTTCCAATTCAAATCAATGTCTTTAGTCGAATAATTAAGATGACTTTCAATTAGCCTATTTAAATGTAGGCAGGTAACCTACTCGATTTATATCGTATCTATTCCTTTAACCTAAAATCTTACTTACAAGTCTAGGGTTTTTTGAAAGTCAAGTGTGTAAAAATACCGCTCAAAATCGGCGCAAAATTCCAAAACTTACTGTTAAAAAAATGATCGCTAGGACAGATAATTTTACGGCTCCACAATTTTTTTAGTTTTCTCAATGACTTTCAAAAGGCGGTACCCAGATACTGGATATAACTTAGTACGCATTGTGATAAGGTTTATTTTAGAGTAATCATTTTATTTAGACATCTCCTTTAATAACGGTTGTATAACTTGTAGACTAAGCTGATGAAACCTACTCAATAATTTACGCGGAACTAAACGCTCCGTCAAACATTCAAGTAAAATAATCCCTACAGTGTTACCTACACAACAAAACAAGATTATATTAAAGCGTGAATTACTTTCGTTATTATTATTACGTGATCTCATCTCACGACCAACCATGGTTAGTTGTTTATGTTAATTTCATTAAAAGTACTTTCTAAAATCCACTGTTAAACAAGATGATAGTTTTATTAATTTATTTAGCGTAAATTTTAGAGTTTCGTGGCCATAATGATGAAAACGAAGCGCTAATCGATTTCATCTCGTCTCTCTGTAAATCAAAGCGTTTTTGTGTATCGAAGAATTTGAAATTTGACTTCAAACGTGTAGAATTTTATATCCTAGCTAGCGTGCTCGCATAGTCAGTTTTCTTTACAAGTATTCGGTATTAAGTGTCCTAAAACGAATGCATTCTGAAAGTAGTCTAGAGCTGGATAATTTATTAAGTGCTCATTCAACTGTAGAAACAGCCTATCAAAAAATATCTAAATCTATCTATCGTTCTATGCGCGCGTGACGCGCTTTACGTGAAAAAGTATAAAGATATTCGTATCGATACTAATGTAAGGCATGTTCAATTTACTAAGCGGACACGCTTAAACGTCTTTTAAACTTACAATTCGTAATCAATTGATATACTATTGGCAGCAATGACATTAGCAAATCCATCTTCGTCAATTGCGACATAGTTGTTCTTTCATTATTAACTATTTTTCGCGATAGAGCGTATTAATTTAGATAATCGCAAATTAATAGTGCAAAAATGGTATACAGGGCAGTATTCACTGCGAAAAACAGCAAAAATGTACAAATATTCCAAGTCAGCGATGTACCAAATCATTAAAAAATTAGGAGAGCATCATACTCTCGAAGATTTATCGAAATCTAGACACGGAAGCGGGCCGGAAAATCCTCAAGCCGACGAAAATGTAATGCGGCTGTTAAAATCGTTAAATTATCTATCCGTTCGTGAAATTGCCAAGAAAGTTGGCGTCAGCGTAGGTACAGTACAAAATATTAAAAAATATATATATACGAACCTACGAAAAGCAAAAAATTCCGAAAAGAAGTGTAGAACAGCAAATTTAGATCGAAAAAACGGTGCGGGAAGTTGTACAACATCTTACTAAAAGATAAATCTCGTTGCATTTTAATGGACGACGAAACTTGCGTAAAATATGATAGCAGTACATTACCGGGGCCCCAATACTACAATGCCGTCGTAGGAGAGTCTGTACCCGAGGAGGAAGAACTATTAAAATGGATAAATTCGGGAAGAAAGTCCTGGTTTGGCAGGCAATCTGTTCCTGTGGCCTCAAAAGTGTTTCTTATTTTGCAACAGGCACTATTGGCGGTGAAATACACAGAAAAGAATGCATCCAAAAACGGTTAATTGCCGTCTATCGGAAACACAGTATCCCACCCTTGTTTTGGCCTGATTTGGCAATTTCCCACTATGCTGGGCCGACAGTGGAGGTACTAAATTCAAAAAACATTGAATTCACTCAAAAAAACACAGTCCACCAAATCGTCCGGAGCTCAGTCCTATCGAGCGGTAATGGGCTATTGTGAAGATGCACTTAAGAAAGGATGGTCGTGAAACAAAATCATTGGAAGAATTAAAAAAAAAGTGGTTTACAGCTAGTCGAAAAGTGTCAAAAAGTGAAGTGCAGCACTTATGCGTAGTATCCGAATAAAAGTCTGTAATTTTTAGCGATGTAATTAAGTTTTTTTTTTCATTAAATAGTATTTTGTTTGTTTTCGTTTTAATAATATTTTTAGCCAAATTAAGACATAAACAGCGAAAATAAAATCATAAAAATAATAATATTTTGTGTGTCCGCTTAGTAAATTGAACAGGCCTTATTGTTAACTAATTAGAAAAAAAATGGTTGAGAAAGAGTTGGAATTGTACCTACATTAAAAGTTTTAAGCAAATTATGTGTTTTGTATGACACTCTCATATTTTTTTAGGTTTATTTTTATTTTTACTTAAAATATTTTTTATTAAAGTCACCACACCATATAAAACGTCAAAAACATGTTTATAGTATGATGACGTCCGCTTTAATTATTATGTGTACTTACTTATTTCATTTTCAATGTTTATCATCAAAGTCGGCCACAGGTACATAATAGTTTTTTTTTAACTTTGTTAAACAATAGTTAAGTAGTTTATATTTTAAGATAGAATTCGGACAGACCATGCAGAGCAGCAGGTACTTCTATGATTTGTTAAACTCTCGTTTGCACTATATCTATCTATGTACCTGTCTATATCCGACAGATGACTCATTCACAAACTGAAATAGTTGCATTGTTCCAGCTGACAATAGTTCGCGACTGCCAATTCAATTGCATCTTCGAAACACACAGGTAGCCTTTTGCTTCACGTAATAAAGCCTAGAACGGTCTAGCAACGAGTGAACGGCAGGTAAAGGTAAAGCGGTGGAAGTCATGCCGATAATTAGAAACGTGAAGTGTTGCCAACTCAAAATGTCAAAAAGAGGCACTGGGTAAATAAATACACATTGAGAAGCATTTAGATGCTTTGTTATCGTCTTATCATTGTTGTTAGTTTCTTAAATTTTGGAAAGAAATATGGAAACAATGTATAAGACATACCTACGGACATGTAAAATTTAATATAAAAGCACTCCCTCTCTTCCTTCTTTGTTTTGTCTTGGCTGTGTAACATTACAATGAAACTGATGTTAAGTATATTATAACTAAGGAATAAAATTCCTTGCCACTCTTGCCAGTGACGGTGATACTTGAAACAACGAATTAATTTAGGATTGAACGTACATACCGTACATACCTACATAGGTTAGGTAGATAAAATCTAGCCAACGTGGTTAGTTTTAAAATTGTTTTTCGAGTAAGTATAAATATTATAAGCTTGAAAAAGTAGACTAAAAGACAAATCCATTGACACCATTGTTTTTTTTTGCTACATTTAACGAAGGTCTATTAATTTGGATTGGCAACACTGCCGTGTATTTGTCAATTGACACGCACTTCGCATTTATCTACTCGCGGAGGATCTCGTCTAACGATACTTATTGTTAGTTTAGTTTCCTACTAGCTAAGTGCGGCGTGAAAGTTTATTGTTTGAGACATAAAAGGTTTTACTTTTTCTTTACGAGTCTAATTGTTATGGTGTTAAAGGGTACAGTCGTCCACGGAACCATTGGTCAGATAAGATTTTTGACGACTATGCTGTCAGCTGCAAAGATCGACTCGGCTAAGAGTCGAAAATATTTACATGTATACCTCTAGCTCTTATTGTCTCAAGAACGAAAGTTTAAAGTTATTTAAATATCGGCGATTTAGAATATCCGGGAGTGTACTGGCATTGAAAAATGTGGAGAAGTTGTTCAAACTCGCAATGAGCAGCGTGCGATTTGAGGAATAAACTGCCAACCTTCAGCGATGAAGTAGTAGAAGATTGGTTGAAAAATAACACTTGCACATATTATGGGCACCATGGGCGTAGTCAGGGGGGGGGGTTTGGGGGTTCAAACCCCCCCCGAAAACTTCAGGCTCCCATACAATAATCGTGATTTTTTTGTGTCCGACTCGCACTTGACCGATTTTTTTTTTCGTCAAACCCCCCCCGAAACTAAATCCTGGCTACGCCCGTGATGGGCACTATCGACATGGTGATATATTTGTTGCTGATTGTACAACTGTACATCGTAACGCTTGTGTTACAAACAAAGAATAAACAAAGAATCCAAACGATAGAACGATTAAACCCACGTCGTAAAGATTCCAATTATTTTCAAAAGATTAAAAATAGTTTTGCGGCGGATGTGAACACTTTCGAGAAATATACATGGGTGTTTCGTTACTTAGTTTCTCTGTTTTTTTACTGAAATGCTGGCTTTAGCGTTATCAGCTTCGTCTAAACCAGTGGTCGTCAAAATGTATCCTCAAGGACAAACTATGAATACAGTCAATACGTTTTTGGATACTTTTGTCCCTGGTTTGAAAAAAAAAATACATCAGAGGAAGTTTCTAAGGTCATCACGTGTAAGTGTAACATCACATTTTAAACGAAAATTTTAGCTCGCGTTATCGTCTAATGACCGCGTTTTGATCACCACTGTGCCTCTACCACGAGTTGGTCGTAGTAAATCTCATT
>BHDV01065799.1:1664-15746 GCA_005406045.1 Adoxophyes honmai
AAAAAAAAAAAAATACAGGCGAATTGAATACCTCCTTTTTTGAAGTCGGTTAAAAATGATTGACTTCTACGCATCTATCTTATGTTGCCGCCGTAACACCGACGTAGGCGCGACAATTACCGTGGAGCGATATCCTGGGGCATTCGGTGTTGCCACACGGAAAACCGGGAATTTACTAAATATCCTTCATACGTTATCATTATCAGCCAGTAATAAGGGCATTTTATAAGGGCTCTTTCACTTTTATTTTTAGTTTTTTTTTATAAATGACCCACTGAAAAATTACAATTCAGTGACGATTTAAAACAACTGTAAAAAAAAATTTCGTGACATCGGTGCAGTAGCGGCGGAGTACGAGCCCGGACGGACGGATATGACGAAACTGTAAGGGTTGCTTGTGGACTACGGAAACCTAAATTACGTGTCTCATAAACATCATCATAAACAAACTAACGGACTATTAAGAATGATGTAATTTTAACCTAGTACACATGCCTATTGGTCCAGCCGTTTGCACGCGAAGAAGTAACAAATACACACTCGTAAACTTTCGCATTAGAAGTATTAGTCTGATTTTTCAGCTGTAGAAATTTGACAACATGTATACTGCTAAGTGTGTGGCTGATTCGCGCATGCATCAATAATACAGTATCAAATATACAGTAACGCTGGCAACATTGCTTTGTGAATAAGTAAGTCGGCAACCCAGCAAACGCTGTCATCAACATACCTAATCGGGGGAGTGATACAGGTAACGGCCGCACGTGAACTGGGGTTATGTAATATATACTTGTGTTATATATTATGTTGGAGGGCAGAGGTGATATTTTATAAAGGTTTGACGTTCAACCCGGCTATGTGTTGCCTGTATTTTTTTTGGCTTTTAGTTTGACTTTGAGGGGTAGTCTTAGGATTGACATAGTTTTTGTTTTAGATACAAACATCATGCCTGTTTCCAAATGAGGCAGGCACTGCGTAGAGCACACGAGGCGATATGTAAAAACTCAATATTTCACGTCTCGATGCAACTTCTATACTATAGACCGATAGGTACTTAAAAGATGGTAAACAATCTTGACGTGTCTTTTTATTTAAACATACACTTTATAAATCAAAATCTTTACATTTTACAATTTAGGTATGAAAAAATCATTTACTTTCATAATTGAATTGTCTAGTGTAACGATTTTCATTTTTAGAGTGTGTATTTCAATAAAAAGACATGTCAAGATTGTTTACTATCTTTTAAGTACCTATCGGTCTAAAGTATAGCGTATTTTTAGGGTTCCGTACGTAGCCAAATGGCAAAAAAACGGAACCCTTATTTTAGGTTTTAAGTTGAGAGGTTAGTCGCATACATACAGCACGCCTGTATTCCCTAATGTAAAAGACAAAACCACTACTCAATACTATGACTACTTCACGTTTCGGAGTCATATATAGCATAAAGTTTAGATTTAAACATAGACGAAAGATGTCCAATACTTTAACTTATAGCTTTAGTCGCCTCTTACAACATCCATGGTAGAAACGGAGAGGTTTTGGCCTAAGCACGACATCGCAAGTAGGTTTTAAAAGAGGTGTAATAGTGGTTGCTATTCTGTTATCCTCTCACCTAAAACGCTCCCTAAACCTATTTTCTTTAGTCGCCTTCTATGACATTTACCTATATCAACTTATTACCTACTGAGGTACAAAGTATAGAACTCCAGAGTTTCCAGAGCAGAAACATTGGCCTTTGAACCAGTAATCGAACTATTGAGGGTAATGATTTGATTAACGAGGTGCGCAGACATGGCTGGCTTTCGCCGCGAAGCTTTTATAACGGGAGAAGCCCCGCTTTGTAGTTGCTACATAAACGTCACGCCCTATTCCCTGCGGGGTACGCAGAGACGACAGAGCGCCATTCGCTCCCATTCTGGCATACTTCTCTTGCTTCACTCACATTCGTCACTCTCGTCATACACGCTCGACGGTTTCGGGTACTCCTAATTGGCCCTCTCTTTAGAACATCGCAGATCAGGTCGATATACTTCACTCACAACATTGAATTGACTTAGATGAGCTGGGATATAAACTCGCGTCACTCTGCCTGCGACTATTGGCCAAACTACTCTATTAGTGTCACCGCATACGGGCCACCGGCCACAGCCGTAAAACGCCGCCACTGGCATATTTTCTGTAGAATTCATACATTTCATAAGGACTTGACGCCGGTGGCTGCCACACGCTACAATCGTCGCAGCTCGCTTGCGGCCCGCACCGTCCACTAAACGGCTTTCTGAACTAAACTAGTGGCTGTTGGGCGCTTGGACTACTTTTGTAGCTGCGTCTAGCTTCTCGTGGCGGCGTTCGTGGCTGTGGCCGGTGGCCCGTGTGCGGCGACACTTACGTATCCCGACCCGACCATCTCCCATCATAAATGCTTAGCGTTCGCACGCATGGCTCCCCAGAAACGTTCGTAATTACACCCTTTCCATGGCTATATTAACGTCGCGGAGTGTATGACTGAGCTGTCTCCGCCTCGGGAAGGCATTGATTTGCAAGTGTACAGTCACGAACCGGGATTGTTGAGCCACTTGCCACTGTTCGCAATTTAGACGTGTAATCAATGACCGATGTGACCGACTAGATGTCAGCTATTGGATTAGTATAACACGACCAAGTTACCCGGTTCGCGATACTCAGCAAATATGTGAGATGGATGTGGATGGATTGACTATTATTCTAATAGGCGCCGAAGGAATATTCGCAGTTTTTGGATTCACCCGTATATTCGAAATAATGTAAACTGCAGATTGTCAGTTGCAGTAAAACTTTCAGAAAATGTAAAAAAAAAAATCATATTAAGATCCTTCACTTCGTCATTTTGTGTGCGAACTTCAATGAAAGTGTATGTATGGACGGTGACGCTCAAGCAGCTCGTTACTAATTTTAGTTTGTAACTAGTTCTTTTTGAGTATCTCAATTTGCGAAAGACCTAAAAATCAACAGAACCCGTCGTGAAACACGTTCCCTTGATAACGAGTCCGCATCACCAGACTCGAGTGCGATTAGCATGATGACGTGAAGACCGTTTAAACGGCTACATTGGTTTATCTATTTTTAATAGTTTTTACACTCATACACAATATGAGAAATAAGAGTAGACACACAAACAATGTTGAAAAAAAAAAACATATCTACGATTATAAGCCAAAATAATAAGCAATAGACCAATAATAGGTTAGGTATGTAATAGATTAATACATTTATCAATGAATGTAGCTTATAAAATACTAGCTTTTGCCCGCGGCTCCGCTCGCGTTAAATTCGGGGTATCACAGAAGAGATAGCACACATACCAATTTATAGCTTTCTACATTGAAAACTTCCACCCCTCACTTTAGGGAAATGGGGGTTTTGAAGAGACAAAAAATAGCCTATATTACTCTCCATGCCCTAAACTATCTCTACTTAAAAAATCACGTCAATCCATCGCTCCGTTTAGCCGTGAAAGACGGACAAACAAACAAACAAACACTTTCACATATAATATTGGTACGGATATAAACCTACATGCAATACCAACACAAGATAGAAGACACAACACCATACATCCACAAATCGAACGGAGTTAACAAAAAGCGCATGATTCCCTACTCCGTTGGAAATTCTGCTCATCAAGCCAATGTTACAGTTTCCCGTAACTGTAGGTGTATTATGCATGATTTATCGGCCGGCCACGGTCCGCGAATGGGGCTAATTAAAAATATTAATGAACTGGCGCCATCTTTGCAATACAGCGTGAACGCTATCAACGCCACAGTCTCGTTTCGCTGCCGCCACAGAACACAATGGTACAGAAGGCCAATCTCCATTCGAAGTACAGTCAGGGAATCTGAAGGTTTAGCTGGTTGACCGCCTTTATAATTTGTTCGCATTATAGGATAAACTTCACCATGAAGTCCAATATTGAGTATTTATGTCATGCAACTGGCTGGAAATAGTAATCAGGCCAGTTTTAGAAGTATCTCAGCCTGCTAAACATGCAATATCCCTGACTGTACGTGCGAGTAATGCACACATAGACACGATATCTCGGAACAGTAGGGACCAGTCCGGGCGAGAATGCCTTCTGCTTCCGCGCGTTTGTGAACGACTATGCAACTTTTTCAAGAGTGACCGAACTGTGGAATTGTAACAGTGTCAATAATAAGTTACACGAATTGTCACAAGTGCCACTACCACGATAGTTTTATGCGCATACGCCATAATTTACATCCCTAGGGAACCGCAGTAGACATAAAAGTGAAGTACAGTCACGAACCGGTGTTGTTGAGCCACTTGCCACTCTTCGCAATTTAGACGTGTAATCAATGACCGATGTGACCGACTAAATGTCAGCTATTGGATTAGCGTTACACGACCAAGTTACAAACACATGTAAGCGGCTCAACAATCCCTGTTCGCGATGGTACATTACACTTGATGACTGACTTCTGATGATTGACTTAATTTCACTTCTGTACCTTTTTATTTTGCCGGTGTCTGGTGGTAATTGGGGTTGTGTGTGTTAATAGGGTGCGGGGAGCACTTCAAATAAATGCTCGGATCTACCTACCTGATGCCTTGTTGTTTTTTACCTTTTACCTTACGTTTCGTGTACAGTCGAGTTCATGAATATATGAGCAGACAAATGCCAAATGTGTAAACTATTGCACCTTATTGTCAATGTCATAAAGGTGTACAGATATTTTTGAACGCTCAGTTTTGCTCATATATTAATGAACTCGACTGTACGCTGTTCGCCATACAATGAGATATTAAAAGCACTTGAAACGTTACATAGACAAAATCATGACGTTCTATAGACAGGATATCTCGATATCACGTCGCCTTTTACGGACCTCCCCGGAAAAAAATGGAGAAGTGTTGTTGTAAACCCGTGCAACTATTACATACATACATACCTACATATTCTCACGCCTGTATTCCCAAGAGGGGTAGGCAGAGCACATGAATTCAAAAACGTTTAGCAATTTCGGGGTAACCAGATGGTTAAACATGATATTGCAGTGACAGGTTGCTAGCCCATCGCCCACAATACACTAACCCTTTCCCAGAGTCGACTCTTACGACACCCACGGGAAGAAAGGGGGAGGTGCTATTCTAACCCGGCTCCACACGATAACTATTATTAAGATCAAATTTTATAAGCCCATAGTACTTTCCGGTGTAGGAACTAGTCAGTATAAATATGCTTTGTATTTTTGTTGTAGAAAAACTTGCCGCGGGCACAAGCTAGTAAGACGGATCCTAAACAAATACTTGCGCCACTCGAAAACGCGTTAAGGAAAAGGCAAATATTCTAAAAGAACTCGTAAAACACGCACTTACCCGGTTTACCCTTACGTCTTTATCCTTTTTATTGGCATTAGCATATTGGTATTATTTATAGCCCGTTTATTAATACTTGTGCACCGAGGAAAGGATATCCGCTGGTTACGCAAGTATTGTTTGTTTCCTTGCAACATTAATATCGGGAATTTTCGAGTAAATCAATTTGAAATGAGTGACTTATTTACTAAGACTATTTTGGTGTCAGGTTTTGAATAACACGTCTTCATCTCTTCCTTGGATGTCGTGAGAAGCAACTAAGGCTTAGGTATGTTTTAGGTGACAGATTGCTAGTGTCACGATTATACTTACATCAATGTTTAAAAATAACGTTATGCTAAATGTGGCTACGAGACTATAGTCATGGTTTTTGGATGTTTGGCTCATTTTGGATCGTCTCCGCCGGAGGGAACTCTTTCAAGGGTTGGTCCGTTGAAACTTGGTAAAAGGTTGAATGACAGTGTAGTACAGTTGGCAATAAGTACAGCATTTCTAGCATATTGTTTAGGTTTTACGCTAGATAGAAAAGGTACAGCTAGCCTATCGTTTGATACTTCAAGCTATTCTTCTTAATAGCCGTTTATGATTTAAGCAAAAAAGAAAGTAAAGAGAGACAATATAAATGTATTGTTGTGACGTGTGTACATACAATAAGTATCTTACATACGTCTTTATCTGAGTATCCAGGATGTAATCTTGGGAAAACCCAAGTGTCTGATATAGTGATATAACTGGAATCGAAAGTCATCTTATCGGTTGCTGCTGATTCGACTCGACATGATGCATGATCGCGGCATGACCAAGTGTTTGCAAGTAATTGAATGATATATACAACCCTGTTCGAGTAATCATTTGTCGCGCATAATAGGAAGTTCTTAATGAGGATAGCAAAGGATGACTGCGACAGGGTTCCACAAGTATAAAAACTCTTTACTGCATACATACATCGCGCCTGTATTCCCAAATGAGGGCCGACCACACGAAACGTTACATAGAGAAAACCACGATTATTTCACGTCTCGTAGCGATTTACTGTCATTAAGTACAAAAAGAAATTCGTCCACAGAGAATTAGTCGTGAAATCGGAAAGAAATAGGTTTTAAGCTGTGGTATAAAAGGGACAGCTTGCTAGTCTGTCTCATAAAATATAACTCAACCTCTTTCCTCGAATCTTTCATGTCCGCAGAAGAAATGTAAAGGTGTTAGGGTGCGGCTCCATTGAGGCGGAGACGAGCGGAGCGGAGAGGAGACGTGTGGGGATCTACCAATCACATGACATGAAATCCCCATCTCGTCTCCGGTTGACTGATTCCATTGAAGTGGAGCGGAGACGAGATGTCGATTTCATGTGGTATGATTGGTCGATCCCAAATGTCTCATCTCCGCTCCGCTAGTCTCCGCCTCAATGGAGCCGCACCCTTATTCTAAACCCGACACCACAGTGTAGGTACAGGTAAAAAAACATGTGATCAATTGTATCCAACACTGACGTGGATATAAATTAATCACAAGGAAAAAATGTCTAGTTACCGTCATACGAAATGTTAAAACATTACATTACATCAGTTACGTAGTTAACCTCAAGTCCCCCTTATATGGTAATTAAAGTATATTGAAAAATTATCGCTTTTCATATAATATTTTAAGTCTTAAGCCGTTCTTGAATAAAAAATGTTTTTCAATATTAATGACTTTAATGAAAAATATAATTAAAAAAGGAGCTAATTTGCATAAATAAAGTTCAGAATTTGGAATGGAAATAAAATAATTTTAATTAGGCAATCTAGCCGGTTGACGCGTAGGTATTTTAAATAATTACTGTGCGAGAAAACTCTTAGCCCGTGTGGTGTCGGGTTTATAATTAGGTACACCCCTCCATTTCTTCCGTGAATGTCGTAAGAGGCGACTAAGGAAATAGGTTTGTATGCTTTAGGCGACATCAAGCTAGCAACCTGTCACTATAATACCACTTTCATCTGTTTAATAAACCTAATATACCTGAAAGCGGCCACGGAACGTGAAATGGGCATGGCTTGTCTGAGTAACGTTTCGTCTGCTCTGCCTATCCCATTTGGCAATACAGGCGTGATTGTATGTATGTACCGTCGCGAACAGGGATTGTTGAACCACTTACCTATGTTTGTAACTTGGTCGTGTAATACTAATCCGATAGCTGACATCTAGTCCGTCACATCGGCCATTAATTACACGTCTAAATTGCGAACAGTGGCAAGTGGCTCCACAATCCCGGTTCGTGACCGTATGTAAACTCGACAAAGCTTGACCGCAGGCACAATCCAACCATACGTCGTATAATAAATGCTGTGGCTGAAATCTGATAAGGAGATTGGAACAACAAAGCAAAATATTTTCCCAGTAATGTGGTCCTATAAATTCCATACAACATTGTCGTAAGGCCACGCTTTGTTGTTAGCGAGTTGCGTCTCGTTTTTTGCTCATTTTGAGCAACAGTTGTGGAAATTCGTCGTAATCTTAACCCACTTGGTTGCTGCACTCAGTGATCGTAAAATCACATTTTCGGTGCAGCGTTGTTGCGTTAAAAGTATATGTACGTCCTATTCTAACTGGTATTGCTGATTGAAGAGTTGATAACGAAATAACTAACGTAAAATTATATCATCTCCTTAGAAAATGTTTGAAGAAATTATTTTATTTTTACTATGCTGCATCGTTTTTCTATCAAATATAAAATCACTGGCACACACAAGCTCTTCTTATGTTAGGTGTTTTACGCGGTGTGTGATTTTGTGTCGGTGATTTGCCATTGTTCTGATACTTAGTAAACTCTGTCAGTCAGTAGTGTGACGTGTGCTTTGGGGTCGCGCCGTGGCTTACGGGCAGTCACTCAAAAGCCGTCATCTGTGTCTGTCTTACACACTGAGTGACCTCTAATAAGAACATCTCTTAATAAGTCAACGTTCATCATAAGTTGTTTAGAGATCCCTGAGGTAGTTGTTCGTAATTTAAATCATTTTCCAACGTGTATGAATGTTACGTCAATGGTACAGCTTGCTTGACCAATCCGAACCCCGCTCCGCGACACACCGACTCCACCCTTACCGGCGCCGCCCTTCATAAGGGGGAAGTATCCCTCAAGTATTAAGTTCCTGTGTCTCGTGAATAGTTGATGCCGCTATGATGGATGGACTGGCAGCATCCCGGATGCAAATCGATTGCGTATTGTTGGAGTTGCGAATTAGGGATGTGACGGGCTTTTATCGGGACTGAAGTCGGAAGTCCGACATTTCTAAGAATGCTCGTCTGGCTATTCACAACGGCGTGCTAGTACCTACTTTGATGTATGGCAGCGAGAGTTGGATGTGGCAGAAGAGACATGAAAGTAGAGTGAATGCAGTTGAATGCGTTCTTTGCGAAGCATGAGTGGTATCAAACTTACTGATAGGGTGCGTAATAGCGTGATTAGAGAGAAGTGCGGTCTGAAAGAGAGTATTGTAACAAGGGTAGAGAAAGGCATGCTGCGTTGGTTTGAGCACATGGAGAGAATGGATGAAGCAAGGATATGTAAGCAAATTTACAAGGGAAGTGTGTTAGGGAAAGTCGGTCGAGGGCGCCCTCGAAGAACGTATATCGACGAGATCGGCGATGTACTAAAGGGAGGCCAAATCAGGAGTACCCGAAACCGTCGAGCGTGTATGACGAGAGTGATGAATGTTAGTGAAGCGAAAGAAGTATGTCAGAATAGAATGTCTCTGCCTACCCCGCAGGGAATAAGGCGTGACGGTTATGTATGTATGTAAGTCGGAAGTCGGGAGTTCTAGTTATCGGAATCAGAGCTCCCGGTTTAGCAAGACAGGAGCGTGTAGAGTATACCTGTCAGTGTCTAACTAGAGACGTCAGAATGTGAAGGTAGTCTACCGCGTGGTAGTCTATTCCTGTCGGAAGCAGCATGCATGCATATAGAAATATCACGCTTGTTTTCCCAAATTGGGTATGCGGAGCACATGAAACAGTACATAGTTCAAACCATGATTATTTCACACTAGACTAGTTAAAACCATGACAATTGTAGTTATATTAGTGACAGGTTGCTAGCCTGCCGTCTAAAGCCTACCTTAACCAATTTCCTTAGTCACCTCTTACGACATCCACAGAATAAATAGCGATGTTGTTACATACACATACATACATAGGCGCTGCGCAGACGACAGTGTTTTGTGCGATCGAATCTGCGCAGCAATAAATTGTCTGAATGGCGCGGTGACAGCTTCCAGGAATTTCCATTCAGAGTTTCGTAGAAACTGTCAGCGTGAATGGCGAGAATTTATTGCTGCTCGCACAAAACTCTGTCGTCTGCGCTGCGCCATATTCTCACGCCTGTAATCCCGAGAGGGGTAGGCAGAGCACATGAATTCAAAAATTCAGTGCCACGTTTAGCAATTTCAGGGTAACCAGATGGTTAAACGTGATATTGCAGTGACAGGTTGCTAGCCCATCGCCCACAATACACTAATCCTTTCCCAGAGTCGCCTCTTACGACACCCACGGGAAGAAAGGGGGAGGTGCTATTCTAACCCGGCACCGCACGGGCAATTTACGACTGGTAAATCTTAAATGAAATGAGGGAACTTAAAATTTATTTACGTACGTACTATTTTTCATAATCAACGGTCAAAGCATTTGATGTGAAACTGTGAGAATCGGAGGTGTAATTTCAATCGGAAGTTCCAATACGTCGAAACGTGAATTTGAACTTCATGACCATGACAGCACTATTATGAAGTGTAATGGCAGTGTTGTTCTGACGGACGGCGAAAATATTTTCGATAGCCGGGGCCGTTAGATCTAATGGTTTCTTTTTGAGAAGCCTTGATGAGTGGTAGTCCAATTCTTGTTGGAGATTTTGCCTTTGGTTGCGTGGCGTCTTATTTGTCCGTTATTTTCTGATTGGCTCGTAATTTTGCAGTGGCTGCTTAGCTTGTTTGGTTTTTTTTTTAACTGGACATGAAATTCCACTGGACCATTGTTTCTGCTGTATTTCTTCCAAGTTTCTTGTTACGTCTATTTTTTTCACACTAGCATAGCATAGCATAGCATATAGATAGGTTTCTGGCGTGGACCCCTAGGGTCCACTTGGACCACTTTGATAATCTAATCTTTATTTTCTTTGATATTTTAATTATCAGATAATCATGAACCCAGCAAATTTTTAATGAGTCCAATAATCGTCGTTGTTTTGAAGGTCTAATTTACACAGCTAATTATAAGTAGCATTGTAAGACTGGAGTATAACAACAACGTAATATATAATTCTAAGAACACAATCTTAACGGTGGTAGAAGTCTAAGTTGATAGTTAGGATAGAAACACAGTGATCGAGACTTTCAAAGCCATTAAACTCAAAAGTAGTATTATATTGAGGTTTTATTGTCCTTTTGTTGCCATTTTCAGATCATTATGGCGAAAGTTCTGTGATTTAACAGAGTACTGTGCTTGAAATAATTGTGTACTTTAGTATCTTTGTACAAGATACAAACTTTTGCGATCTGGTCTCATGCCTCAACTAGACCGTTAAAATGTGGAGTTTTCGTGGTATTTCACCCACGTTCTTGTAATATTTATTTTTTATATTAACTTGCCTGTCGTGATTGTGGTAGATTGTAACTTGAATCTCTGTCAATGTTAGAAACGTCCGTTTAAATATACTATCAGACTGGATTTGTGTCCCACTGCTGGGAAAAATGTCGTTTAGTTTTGTCAGACCTCGGACCACTCATTGAGGAACACGTCCTGATCATCTCTTTGTGTTTCAGATGGTAAAGATTTTCCTTTAGAATCTTGCCTGAAATCGAGTGACCCATCTGTACCAATATTATAAAGCTGAAGAGTTTGTTTGAACGCGCTAATCTCGGGAACTACTGATTCGAATGGAAAAATTATTTTTGTGTGACCATTTTTCGAGGAAGGCTTTAGGCTTAACATCTCGTTGCGACAAACAGGAGCGACGAAACATTGAAAAATGTGGGAAAAAAGGGCAAAATTAGTCACTATTCCACGCAGACGGAGTCGCGGGCCCAGCTAGTAGTTAATATTAGACTTAGCGACGTACGCACGTGTCATCGACCTAGGGTCAGTGCGATACAGTTAAAATTAGTGGACAGCCCTGAATCACTGTCTCCGGCCCATTGAGGACCGCGACCGAAACTTCGACTTCAATTACTCGCAGCGATAACGCCCATACTCGCGTGTGGGGTGACCATGAGACTTTACAGTTTAGGAAACATAGTGAAAATTAACCGAATTACTCACGTTGTTTATACCTAGATTAGCTCGACATGTTTCGGATCAATCCGTGATCCATCATCTGGAGATACGCGCCACGGCTGCGGACAGACGCGCCCTGCGTGCAGCCGCACTTTCCGCGCGACTACTAGGCACAGCTGACAGCAGTTCACAACTACCCACATTTTCGCTAACACATTCACTATTATTGTCAAAAGACGGGTAGCACACAACACTAACAACATCAGTCTCTAAAGGCTCGTTCACACCGACCACAGACGTAGTACGAGTATTAAGAACAGTTTAGTTTAGGAAACCTTTTAGAAGGAGCAAAATACATACATAGATTCACGCCTGTATTCCCAAACGGCGTAAGCAGAGCTCACGAAACGTCACATAGTCAAGCAAGCCATGCCCAGTTCACGTTCCGTGGCCACTTTCGATGGAAGAGGTATAATAGCGACAGGTTGCTAGCCTGTCGCTTGAAACATACGTAAACCTATTTCCTTAGTAGCCTCTTTAGGACATCCACGGAAGACATGGAGAGGTGTTATTCTATCCCGACACCGCACAGGCAAAGAGCAAAAAACTGAAAGTCAAAAGGCAGTACTGGCAACCGTGTGATGTTGGGTTAGAATGAAATCTCTTCCGGGTAAAAGCGATGCGCAAACTTACACCTTCCACTTAAAATCTACCTAAGTTGTTGGCTGACCACTACACCTCCGTGGATGTCGGTTTTTAACCGACTTCAAAAAAGGAGGAGGTTATCAATTCGACCTAATGTTTTTTTTTATGTATGTTACTCGATATCTCGGAGATCCGTGGACCGATTTTCATATTTTTTTTTTAATCGAAAGGATACAACTCGAAATTGGTCCCATTGGCACGAAGTCCGGATCCGATGATGGAATCTTGGATAAATCGAGGGAACTCTTCAAATGTTATAAGGACATGTACGGCGTTTTGATAAAATCGAGAATTTACATTCAGTAAATAGGATTTGGTGTACCTGCCAGCCTGCAACCACGGGTAAGGAGAAATGATATTTAATAAGCCAAGTGGCACCGACTCCAAACATTAATAATGATTGTAAAAATGTAAATACGTGTTAAATAGTAATACGTTATTGTTGTCAATATGTAACATAGGTAGCTACAAATTGAAATTAGCGTAGCTTAACCATTTTATGTGAAAAAAGAATTATTTTGTTCTTTTTAGTGTTTAAGCTCAATAGTAAAATGTGTAAATCTTTTTGTGCAGGGTTTTCGTCGTATGCTTTAGGCGATTGACTGGCAATTTATTTGCTTATTACCATTATAGCTCTCACGACATCCGCGGACGGAGTGGAACGGTGTTACTTCTTATTGGTGTTATTCTCAGTGCTATACGATAAAATATTTGATAACTTTCCCAGAAACACCTGAGTTACGTCCTTACATTCACTCATAGTTATCGCGATACCAAGGAGTTCCAGTCGGCGTCTCAATGCGCAATCTGCTGATTAATTAACTGTTTTAATTGCTTCGTATGGAGTCGACTTCTTGCTCGTTAGACTAGCACGTAACGATCTCTAGCGAATAATTTTTCATATCAAATAGGTAGCTTGAGTGGATGATTCTCTATTTTAGCAAAATGTGTGTTCATATAGGTACTCTGTTTGACAAGTCTTCACAGGTTTTAGAGTGTAGAACTTCTATTTTCACAGATTAAAAACTGCATCACGCATATGTCGACTGCGCTGCACCATAATCTGTTTCATTTTGCCCCGCTGAAACCAGATTATGTCCAGTGCGACTTTTCTCCCAAATTTCCAAAAGTATGGTGTCCACACTCATGAGTCACAGGCGTCACAGATCAACAACCGCGTCGGGTGTTTACGACGCGACCACAACGACCTTATTGTATGTTTATTAGTTACGTAAGACGAGGAAGCGTATTGACAAGTTTCGGCCGTTTGTCGTGGGACGACATGGTGATTTATTGGAGGTGGCAGGGAGAGAGTGTACGAATGAGGTGATGTGCAACGGAGAATTTTCTGTACACTTGAACCAATTGAATACTGACCCTAGAACATATTTATAGAATGTCATAGTGACATGTTGCTAGTGCAACAAGTTCCAAGGAATTAGTTTACAGTGTTTGCGCTAGTGACGGTGTAAACCAGCGCCGCGGTCGGCAATACGCGGCTCGCGAAATTTTAATTTTTAACATTTATATTCTAAATGCCACTATGGTCGGCAATAAACTTGGCCAGATTTTAAGTGGTGGGGGTAAGTTCGCGCGTCACATTTTGGTACCTGGAAAAAGCGGTGGGCAAACTTACCTACTCCTACTACAATAAATCATGCTATGTTAGATGGTCGCTGTTAAGCATTCATGTGTTAACCCACAAAAAATCGAGTATTGAGTTATAAATGCAGTCTTATTCTTTATGTCACAAGG
>BHDV01065799.1:15783-26185 GCA_005406045.1 Adoxophyes honmai
GATTGTTCTCAAAAAACTTTAACAGCTGATTACTCAAAACTAGGTCAGTGTGGGTTAACACACGAATGCTTAACAGCGTCCAGATGTCGAAGACAATACCTGTAATTCGATCCAACCAAAAGCATACGCTAGTGTGGCGCTTTCCTACACCATTTAGCCGAGGTCCTGTCTGCTAAATGGTTGCCGACCACTTGTCTTGACGATTTGTATGGGAATTTTCAAGCCTCAAAAGACCGCTAGCGGCGCTGTTATCCTTCATACAAATAAACGGCAACGCTGGTGAATACGATAGCGAAAGGAATCTATTAATTTCTTCTTCTGTAATAATAATGCACAGTTGTAACTAAGTTTTTTTTTTGTATCTAAACATACGAGTAAAGTGGAAAATTGCTTGAAAGTTTGTCTATTGAGCGTCTTGTGTGCTCTGCTTACCCCGATTTGGAACGCAGGCGTGAAGTATGTACAGTCAAGGAAATTGATTACTGTGCCACTTTGTACTTTTTCACAAGAAATGTCACTGTGACATACCATACTTCCTACTAATCAAAGCAATATGAAACTCACTATGAAAAGGTTCAAAGTGGCACAGGTATCAATTTCCTTGACTGTATGTTAACTTAATCTGTCGCCCTCACAATACGGTGAGATCCTACAACGCCTAAAACAAAAGATACACCCATAGCTAAGCCCATGTATTACCCAACCGCGTAGGTACTCGAATAACGTAAATCGATTCGTCTCGTAAGTTGTTAATTTATTCATATTCAAACTGCTGTGACGTCCCGAGGTCTCTGTGACGGGTGCCGGTTGCCTAACCGAGAAAACAAGAGGTATGTTAACATACATACATACATTGCCGCTGACACTGATAGGCGTCAGTATTCTATGCAGTGCTCAGGTGCTCGGCAATGGAATGAAAAGGGTCGGCAACGTTTGTCTAAAGCGCTCGGAATCACGATCGCTTTAAATTTAACCGGTCGAAACCAATCTCGCTTTAAAATTTAAACAAATGCGGTATCTCGTAACGGTATGACAGTTGAAACCCACGCCCAGGTAAGTTTGAAGCCAGTTGAAAGACCGATTTACTAAAGCATGGTTCCGCCTTAGTAGAATGACAGTTGGGGATTGGTTTGTTACACGAAAGCATTTTACCGAGACGCTCGGGATCACAATCGATTTCTTCAATCAAGCCCATGTCGATTCTGAGCGCATTAGACAATAGACATCCCTGCCAGTGTTATCTACGCAAACTAGTTGTACGTTTATAAGCAATGCTAATTTCAGAATTGGTGTTGAAAACAGTCACCATTTGCATTGCCTTGACGTGGTATCTTGCGGATTAGTTGTTTTGCTATTTGAAAGATTAAATTAAATTGTATGCAGCTATCCCCCGCGACTCTCTTTGCGTGGATTTGTATCGTAACCTCACAGAATCTGTTCATTTTTCCGGGAAAAGTAGCCCATGTGTTAATCGGGGGTGACAACTTTCTGCTTACCAAATTTACGCGTCATAAAGGAGCAAATACACAGACACTCAAACATTTTTGTCTTTGTAACATTAGTGTATTTAAATTAAAGAGATAAAATAGCATTAATCGACTTGAAGACTCGATTTGAAACCCTCCAGCTAAGTCCAGACCAATGCGTTTCACGTTCACCTTGCGTCTTCCTCTGACGCTTGCCCGTGCAACCACCAACAACAGCGCATGCCACCAGCGCGTTTTCATTGAGGACGGACCTAGTTTCAGCGCATGCGCTGTGGTTGCACGGGCATGCGTCAGAGGAAGACGCAAGGTGAACGTGAAAGCGCACTGGTGTGGACTTAACTTATGTCACACACGCGAGGCGTTTGGCGCGTTCTTAGCGGGGCGTAAGCTTTTTCCATGACAAAGCTATGCGCAAACTTATCTCCACTACTTTAAACCTTGCCAAGTAAGATGCCGGGGACTGGATATCGAGGATGATTGTTAATAGGACATTGTGACCTTACACGGACGCAGAATTCTAGCGTAAAATAAAAAACACCGGGCCGCGTCTAATCGTCCGTCTTCCAGAAGTTCGGCTGGATGGGCGGAATTTATAACGACATCGTTATTTTGGTTATCCAGATTGGGGCCCTAACCTCGTTTGGTAAGTCCGTCCGGGCCTTTGATTAGGGCCAACTTTCGCGAATTTGCATCTCAATTTGCGTTAATTCCTGGGTCCTGAGACTGTAGGGAATGCCGCTGACGTTTATATGAAAGTCACGCCGGAAGGAGATCGTTAAATGTCGAGATAAAGACGGAATGATGTCAAGATTGATCGCTGTGATGCCTGCCAATCAGCGCGGCTTATTCTCTACGGGTGCGCTGTTGTTGTCTTCGAATGGTTCGGGTTTCGTGCCTTTAAAGCAGCGTTTTCCAAATGCCGGGCCGTGACCCGGTACCGAGCCATCTAGATAAAATACCGGGTCGCGAAATTCCCATTTGTAATTTACTTAAATAAATGTCCTTTTTTACCTAATAGAAGCTTGAATTTAAAAGTGTTAGGTGGGTCATGAAGGGGCAGTCTGAAAATTACCGGGCCATAGCAGAACAAACTTTGGTAAACCCTGCTCTAAAGCCGTGTTTTTACATTGGGTGTCATGAAATTCCTGAAAGCGAGGGTTTTGTAAATCTAAACCCGGTGTGGTAACGGGTTTATAATAACACCTCTCCATTTCTTCCGTGGAATTCATAAGAGGCGTAGAGGCGACTAAGGAAATAGGTTTTCTATATAGTGCATATTCTTTAGGCGACAGGAAAGCAACCTGACAGTATTATACCTCTTCCATCTGTTTTCGAATCTAAAATTATGCTAAAAATGGCTGCGAAACGTGAAATAGACATGGTTGTCAGGCGTGAAGTCTCCACGATCTGGCGTAATGTGCGCTGAGAATGTGCCGAATAGTTGAAGAACTTCAAACTATAGTTTCCCGATTCCCGTTCACGCGTACGTTTAGTATAATTTAAAAACAATTGACCGTGCATGTAACTACAATTACGTAACCACTTAACCAGCTAAGGAAAAACTTTTCACCCTGTTACGGAAATAGTTGTTAACATAATTTGTTTTTGTTAGGAAACTTCATAACTGGCATCGTTTGTAATCTGCGAGTCTGCGACCCTTTCAAAGAACATAATTAGAATTTGCACCATTGATCTGGCAAGGAATGAAGATTGCCTAATATCTGCCTTTCAGCGTCCGGGGAATAAATTAGATCGACATCAATGGAGTTATTTCGATTGTCAGGGGCTTTTTGTTGGGCCGTTTTAAGTCTTTGTGATGGTCGGGATTAGTTACATAATATAAATTGCTAGGATTCCCGCTGTCGTTGCAAAATTTTGTATGTACTGACTTCGGCTGCTTTATAAGGATGACATTATTTAAAAGCCGTATATTTTGGGTTTTCTGCATGCACTACATAACGTCTCGCGATGAAAATACGTTGTCGCAGGTCTAAAGGGAAGAGCTACGCGGAAAGTTGCGCAATTTTTCGCATATGAAAAATTCCGAAACATCTTACTATTGGGTAGTTGAATAAAAAATACTATTTATCAGATTGATTAACAAATAACGCGTATTTTTTATTTTATTTAAAGCACTGAAAATGACGAGGACACAGTGTTCTGAAGATTCGATTAACGTCACTGCGTGGTACAATTTTTACAAAAGCTAAAATGGTTCTTCAAATAATTTTTCTAAGAACTACTTCAACTTTTTGGAAACTTCACATGCACATCTATCTAAAGGCGTTTTTATTAGGATTTCATTCTCATGCAATGCAACGTCACTGTAAACAGGTTCTATGCCAGGTAAGTATGGTCGGCTATACTGAAAATATTTAAAAAAAAAACGCTTTCGCCTATGACATCAAGTCGCGCCACTCCAACCTTGTTATAATTCCGCTAAAGTTTTGATGAAGGCTTAAGAACGGGCCTTCAAGGGCGAGGTGAAACTTCGTCTTTCATGTCTACCCCCATGCCCTTCAAAATTTTAGGCTCGTCTCAAGTTATGGCCGTATCTGAAATTGTGAACTCGCTCGCCAAATTATTCCTTATTGTCACGAAACTTTTTGTTTCGATCCGCCATTGTTTTCTGTTCCGAACGCGATTGTTCATTTGTGATGTAATAGAGTTGAGGAAAATGTGAAGGTGCTACGTTTGTTTGGCTTTTTGTGACGATTCGGTGTTTAGTTTGTTTGGATTGGTATTTCTGTCTCATGTGAGTTAAAGTGTGCCCCCGTGTTATGTCGGGTTTGAACTAACACATCTCCATTTCTTCCGTGGATGTCGTTAGAAGCGAATAAGGAGATAGGTTGACTAAAACGTTAGGCGACAGGCTAGCAACCTGTCTCTATTGTATCTCTTAAGTTAAAATCTGAAAATAAGCTAGAAGTGGCAGCGAAGCGTGGAATTGTCGTGGTTTGGACTGTGTTTCGTGTGCTCTGCCTACTCAATTTGGGAAAAGAGGCGTGATGTATGTTAATGGCAATGCGTTAAATCAAGATGTTAATGAAGACGCGTCTTGTCCTTCGGTATCGTTCGGCTCAAGATCCCCCGCATACGCCAACCGATCAAACATGACATTATAGCGTGCCAATTAGCGAACACAAACAATGTAGGCGGCGTGCAAACACCGGGGCTGAAGACCCGAATCCTCCCAGGGACTGATACCGTCACCAGCATCTACTGGTGCCCTATACATATGGGATAGTTGTCTCAAAATTTAAAGGTCTTCAAAAATTGCCAATTAATACTCTGGAAATATAAGTAGCTGTTTTAGTTTAGAATTTTGCTGTTTGTACCAAGAGATACAAAATAATTTCAAAAGGTGCGGCAACTATCCTTGTTTTCACCCTATCTGACTCAACATTTTTTCTAAACAACATTTAAGCCACACACATTTAATCACGTCTGTATTCTGAGTGGGGACCTTTTGGCACAAGGGTATTGTACTCTTTTATTTAAGTTTTATGTCAACTTGCTTCTTTGTGTCAATAAACGTTTTTTTCTTTCTTCTTTCTTGCTTTCTATTCCCTAACACGAGACGTTATATAGTTAACACCTGGATTATTTCATGCTCCATAGCCACATCTATAACAATCTTAGGTTTAAACATGGATGAAACATTTACGATAATAGTGACAGGTTGCTAGCCTGTCGCCTAAAACATACCAATTTTCTTAGTCGCCTCTTATTACATCCAGGGAATAAATGGGGAGGTGGTATTCTAAACCCGACGCCACACAGGTAAAACAAAATGCAAACAATAATACAATAGCCTCAACCGTCTGCATTACGCCAAAACTGATACCGTACGCTGGGGGTATACGGTATCAAACGAATTTGCCAAAGCGGGAACGTATCTACCGTTCCTTACAACTTCTGAGAAGCTTACAATACAGTCTGCGTGTCTTTTTACTGAGATTTCTTTACACAAATTTCCTACACAAACCTTTATTCAATTTAGCACGAGAGACTCTTCCAAAGAGGGTACAGTCCTACCTTCAAAAGAATGGAAAATTCACCACCGAAATAGTAACACGTGCGACCGAACTACAAACCATTTCGTATGATATGTTTCCGGCACAGAGTAATATCGAAATAGATGATTCAAGTGTATGTACTTCGCGTGCCAAAAGGGAGAGCAATGCTCTTCCTTTGATGCGATTCTATTTAGTTTTGTACCACTTAGATTAGGTTTAACTGCCTAGAGAAAGGACAACTTGAATATGGCGGCGTCTCACCTTTAAATCGGTTTCACTCGGACTGTCAATTCCCATCACTAAAGCGCCCGTGTGATGTTACAGTAGGTAGAGAAAAAGTAGCACGCTTGTTTTCATTCAAATGCAGGAACTCGCGGTATCTACTTCGATATAAGTCTGTGGTTTCCGGTTTATTTCAAAGTGGATATTTCTTTACCCGCATAGGGTTAAGTCCTGATTACGTTCTGACGTGGAACTGAGTAACAGTGGGGAAATTGCGTCCGTAACAAAAAGAAGAAACGGGCAGTTCGCGTCGTTTCCTCGGAACCTTTTTGAATGGAATAGCGTCGTGTGATCCGAGGTTGCATGGGAACGGATAAACATTGCGTCGCCGTCATTTTTCGCCGGCAAGGCATTTCCTATCGGCGAATATGATTACTGTAAAAAAATTGACACATGTTTTTGTTACATTTTCTGAAAATGTTATTTGTATTACTCGACGCTACGAGGTGTTTATAATTCCATTGGGAGAAACGTGTTCCAAAGATTTTTATTTTCTGTTATGTCACCATTTTCTATACACTTTACAGGGGGTTAAAACCACAACTAGATGACAATTTGTATCTGGTATGACTCTGTCGCAGGCGGATTGTATAATCCGCCGTTTTACATAACGCCTAGCCGTTTTGCAAAACAGCGCCGTTTTGTAAAACGGCGGCTCAACGTTTAGCCGGATTGTAGTTGCGAAACGTTCTTCAAAAAGGCGGCCCACGTTTAGCCGCATTGTATTACTACCAATATTGTAGGGTGACCATGAATTGTTGAAAATGAAAATATTTAAACCAAGGTGTTTTTAGTTGACTTATTTAAATAAAAAAAATCTGAGCTTTTATAAAAAAATTACTAACCTGTCCGAGTCGTATTCGCTCCGAGGTGGTCTTCCTCGCTCGATGCGCTCGCTCGGTCAAAGCGGCGGCTAATCTCTCGCCGTATTACATTATGCCTAGCCGTAATGAATAACGTTAAGCGCCGAATTCATTCCGGCGGTTTTTCGTTCAGCCGCATTCAATCCGGCTAAACGTTGAGCCGCCGCATTACAAAACGGCGCTGTTTTGCAAAACGGCTAGGCGTTATGTAAAACGGCGGATTATACAATCCGCCTTCGACAACTCTACATCAATGCATTTCAATATAAGTTTTACTTTGAGGCTACGTTTATCAGTTTTTTTTTTATGAGTTGAAGTTAAAATGTATTAATTTAAGTTTATAGTGAAATTACTTCGAAAATTGGTAAAACTCCCAGAATGTATGTTTTTTTGTCAAGTTTTGTGTGAAAATCCTAATGCGATGTTTATTGTTTCGAATAAAAGTGGCTGTGACATACGGAGGGACAGACAGACATGACGAGTCTACAAGGCTACCGTATTTGCCAGGCTAAAAAATTATAGGCCGCTCATTTGACGCATGCAATTAGACATTTAATTTTCGTCACTGCGTCGCATTGATGGATTACTACTACACAACAGCCCTCTTTCCCAGAAAGTAGTGCTAATAACATTTGATTCATCGCTGTAATTGACCCGGTTATCTCGACCCCGGGACAATTGGGTAGATTAGCGTTTCCCAATTGCCGGTTCGCGACCCGGTATCGGGTCATCTAAAGAAAATACCGGGTCGCGACATTTCTGTTTTTAATGTACTTAAATAAATGTATGATATTTTATCTAAAGGTAGCTTGGGTTTAAGTGTTAAGTGGGCCATGAAAGGGCAGTGCGAAAATTACCGGGCCACGGCAGAACAAAGTTTGGGAATCCCTGGGGTAGATGACTAAAAAAACTATTTAGTCCGTCAGATAGAATACCAGAAAATATTGCACACATATTGTTTTCTTTTATTTGACAAGCAAGAAATGACGAGGATACCGTGCTCTGAAGTTTCGAGTGACGTCACGTTTGAGTACAATTTTTATTAAGGCGTGACGTCACGAGCCCCCATTCAGGAAGTTTGATGATCTGTACCTTTGTCGATGTTTAATTATAGTCTTATTTTTTTCCATATTCTAACTTACGGACTAATTAGAATTACGCATTTTTAACTCGTCGACATTCCTATGGATTGATGGATGATCCACTGATGGATTGCTCTACACAACAGCCCTTCCTAGAAAGTAGTGCTAATAACATTTGATTCACCGCTGTAATTGACCCGGGTATCCCGCTCCCGGGACAATTGAGGCAATTAGATAATAATTAACCGGCCGCGCCCCTGGCCCACTTCGCTTGCAATATTCATTGTTTATAAATTGAACATGCGATAGGTTACGAACATGCGTCAAGCCTGTATTCCCGAATGGGGTGGGCTGAGTACAACCCGTACGAATTAACTGTGCACCTCGCGCTGTGACGCGCAGTAATAGCAACAGGAGATTAAACGTATTTAGACGATGGAACCGAGAAAACGCGCAACGTAACAATAAAGATGCTATCGCTACTGAGCGCTTGCGGCGAATGCGGGGCACCGCGCGGGGCAGCAGGAGAGGGGTCGCATTCCAGCGGAGTGCACAGTTAATTCGTACGGGTTGTACACAAAATGCTAGTCAAAAATAGCGGGAGAAGCATGTCAGAGTAGAAGTAGAGAATAGGGCGTGCTGATGATGTATGTAAGTCCAACAGTGACAGGTTGCAAGCCTGTCGTCTAAGAACAACAACAACAAATTATAATCATCTCAATCATCTGTTTTTAAACCTGAAATTATGTTGGAAACGCGAAATGCGAAATAATTTGCCCTATTTGGCTACATAGGTGTGATTATATGTACGAGTATGTCATCTGTTACTACCGTTGCGACCATTACCTTATCTCGTTCCAGTCGAATAAAGTCTATACATACATACATACAATCTATAAAGTCATTTTGCAAAAAAATGCATGTGTCTTAAAACTAGCTATCTGCATTTACCTACATAGATTAATTGGCTAGAATTCTCAATTCGTTGATAGAGCGTAGCATAAGTCTGCCAATTAACGTAAGATTTTAGTATCCAATTGAACTGGCAAGATTTACGGCCGCTTTACAACGCCCAATTCCACAAGTTTAAATTTTGCGGCCAAAGTTTTGCGATATTCTGAATTTAATTAAAAGTATGAATCTTTAAGTAAGAGTCTACTCTGGGAAAGGGTTAGTGTATTGTGGGCGATGGGCTAGCAACCTGTCACTGCGATAACACGTTTAACCATCTGGTTACCCTGAATTAGCTAAACGTGGCACTGGATTTTTTGAATTCATGTGCTCTGCCTACCCCTCATGGGAATACAGGCGTGAGAATATGTATGTATGAATCTTTAGATTATGGTAGAAGTGGCTGCGAAGCGTGAAGTAGTCATAATCATGGTTTTGTCCATGTCACGTTGCTCTTGCTACCCCGTTTGGGAACATAGGCGTGATTGTATGTATGTACGTATCTTTCTGCTGTACTGTACTTCTTCCTTCCCTGTCTTTCACCGCGCTATAATATCATTGATATCATCAATAGGGTAGCAACCTGTCATCGTTATATTTTTATCATCTACTAGCTTTCCGCCCGCGGCTTCGCCCGCGTGGAACTCGGTTATATTGCGGTATAAAGCACAACTATAAGAAAACTTCTCGTTTCAAACGACACACGGCGCCATCGATCTATCATCTATCGATCGGTAATCGATTGATATCGATCTATCATCGATCGATATCGATTCATCAAGCAAACTATATTTTTGTTTTCCCTCGGGAACATCAATTTTTTCCGGGATAAAAAGTAGCCTATTATTTAATCCGGACTTCTATCTTTACGTCTGCAAAATTTCAAAGCAATCGGTTCAGTAGTTACGGCGTGAAAGCGGAACAAACAAACAAACAAACAAACAAACTCACTTTCTGACTTATAATATTAGTAAGGATGTTTAACCCTTCTATGTTGGTTCCGTGTGGTGTCGGATAGGATGACTCCTCTCCATTTCTTCCGTGAATGTCGTAACTACTACTAAGGAAGTAGGGTAAGATAATTATATTATAGGCGACAGGCTAACGATCTGTTGCTATTATACCTGCTGAAATAAAACCTAAAAACGATATGCTAGAAGTAGCCACGACACGTGAAATAGTCGAGGTTTTGCCTGTGTAGCGTTTTGTGTGATCTGCCTACCCCATTTGGGAATTCAGGGGTGTGACGTACGTATTTATGTTTAAAACTAAGATGTTATGACAATAGCAAGGTTATTTACTTAAGCTGACTTATTATCCTACACAAAATGGAACTAATAACAGCCTCCGTGGCATGGCCCAAAAGGCTAGCAGCGTTCCCCTTTTGAACAGCTATGCTATTCTTTGCGAGAAGATGCCAACCCGCTGGTCGCCAGTTGCATCGACCAGGCGCTTCCCTAATTCGTTAAAATTGTTTGTTTAGAGTCATATCAGCATTGCATATGCAATAGTCACTCTTAAGGGCTTGTACCCAAAACCGCGATGCGATGCAATGCGACGCCGCAAATTCGTATGGTTAAGTAGTTGAGTAGCGAGTTCGCAGGTTATTGCGATGCGACGTCGCATCGCGGTTTTGTGTACAGCAGGCTGCAAAATTGCATGGACAGCTTAGAGGCGGCAATCGTTTGGCGTCTAAAGCCGTGTTTTCATAGCCATCA
>BHDV01065800.1:8043-25295 GCA_005406045.1 Adoxophyes honmai
TCTCTCTCTCTCTCTCTCTCTCTCTCTCTCTCTCTCTCTAAAATCGTGCCAATATAAATGGCGCCCACTATTAAATACAGGTTTCTTAAGAATTCTTTAAAATTATCTTATTGCGTCAGAATTTATAATACGAATGTATATGAACTGAACGTTTGTGCCAGCCCTAACCTGTAAATAATTTTATTTGGCAGCCCTAGCGGCCGAGACGCCTTCCTGGCGGTGCGGCGGCTTACAAGCGCGTATTCCGGCCGTAATGACTTTACTATCATGTTGAAAGGTAAATGCGGGGCGTGGTTAGACTGCTGTATGCCGTTTACGGTCAATATATGCCTGCTACCTGTCTTACTTTAACTATAGGATATATTTCTGGTTAGTTAGGGCAGTCTAAATAAGTGATGACACAATATCAGCATGCATTATAACAATTTCAGACTAAAGTTTAGGCACCTTAGAAATCTTCAGCGCATATGGATATAATGATATTTATATCCTTAGATGCAACTATTTGTATATGTCCATGTTCAAAAATGAAATTTGTGTCCGTGCTACGGACTAGCAACTTAAAGTTGTTTTCACGCTTTAATCCCTGAACCGACTTTGAAGAAATTTGATAGACAATAAATAGCATGAGTCCGAGAAAGGATTGAGACCATTTTTTATCCCAAAAAATGCACAGCTCCAATTTAAATTGAGCTGTCTATATTGAACGGCGTCACCTCACTAGTGATTTTATTCTATAATAATTAAATTTTATCTGGGGTAGGTAGTAGGTAGTTATCTGTAGCTAGTGATAAACGTACACCACGAAACGAATAAACGATCTTCTCCCACATAAATCTTGTACATTACGTAGAGTCAGAGCAACGTTTCTTAAGTTTCAATAATAACAGAACCCGAATGCCGTGACGGACAATGACTAATTCGAATATTATGCGGCTTAAGATTCTATTAACGGGACCGGCGCAGGCGCCGCGATCTCGTAACTTATTGCTGTTTATGGGCAACGGGTATTTACATACGCGTAATGCCTGTAATTATCGCGACAGAACATTACTTCGACTTGTCAAACTGAAGCGCACTAAAATAGAAAACTAGGTAGATGTCTGCGAGGTTTGTACAGAATTCGTATTTGAACTCAAATTTAATTTTATCCTCGTACAAAACGTCAGTAACAATTCAGCGTGACCCGTGAAAATGTAACCAGCTGACAAACAGAGAGACTTACTTTTGCATCATTTTATATCTAATACCTGTAGCCATTAATTAGTATGCATAATTACGAGTACCTACCTATGGATTGAATTGAGAGACAGATTGCTAGCCTGTCGCCTAAAGTCATCATCATCATCATCATCAATGGCCTCATTCGTCTGTAACAGAAGCTTTAAGTAGTGTCTGATAGGCACTTCTTCTCGTGGCTGTATAAGCCGATGCGGGAGCGGCAAGGTTTTCGGCACGCTCGGCAGTAGAATAAAGTATACCTTTATTAAGTACCTCAAAAAAATCGTACTAATGTGAATATGTATAGAATGCTCTTCGTTTTTTTCGTTACTAAAGATTCCTCTTCTGTGTTACGAGTAAGTAAGTATAAGAATTTAGATACAAAAAGCTGCACTGCGAGCGAAGCCAAGGGTGTTAGCTAATAAGATTAACTTCAAAGACGTAAATGAGAAGATAAACATGGTTGAATTTTGAATCCCTGGAAGTCACTGGGTAATATCAAGCGCCACAATCTCGGCGACAGAATTGAAAAGATATATTTTCGAAAAAGTTACATTATTGGAGAGCGATAAGACTAAATTACACTTAAAATACTAAATTAATATACTAAAGTTAGAAAATAAATAAATCGTGTAGTAAGTAATATAGCCAAAATAAAGAATTCGCCTTTGTTTAAATATTGTATCTATCTTTATCTTAAACATAGTTTTTGCTAGAAAATTTAGTGTTTTCTCTTAGGAAGGTAATTTTGTCTGCTTAGTTCAGTTCTAATCAGCCAATTTACTGTATTTTCATGGAAATTTAGTAGAGGTTAATTGCACATTAATCGGACGTTGCTTTCTCTATCGCCGTTTCTTAGATATAAAGGGAAGTTTTGGATAAACGAAAAAATGTTTTTGCCAAGCTGAAAGAACGAAACCAAAACGTTGCATAAAAAAGTACAATCGTATTGTTTTTGTATACTCTCCTACAATCTACAATTATACATCATGCTAGTAGAGCGAAGCAATGATAGAGTTACAACTACAACCCATTGAAATGTTAGTACAATCGTATGGTTTTTGTATACTCTCCTACAATCTACAATTATACATCATGCTAGTAGAGCGAAGCAATGATAGAGTTACAACTACAACCGATTGAAATGTTAGAATCGCGCTAAGGTTTTACTTTCAAGCTCAGCGGGTCAATAGAAATCGTTAATGTATTTACACGGAATAAAAATTTATGATCTGCAGTGTTTTGACTTGTGGTACTATTAAAGTGGCGTAGAGCTGTTATATTGAAATGTGTTAACGTCTTCTCGTCGCCCTCGAGATTTATCTTAGTTAAAGACATGTTATTTGCCTGAATGTAACTAATATCTTATGGTCACCAGCGCAATAAGGGTTCCGTAAAATCTGGTAACTTGTTATTAATAATGGGTCATTATCTATAAATTGAAAGTGTTTAGACTGACAGAAAGGTAGCCTATACTGTCCTTTTTCAAGGTCTAAAGATTGTCTGTGCTAAATTTTATCAAAATCGGTTGAGAGGTTTAAGCGGGAAAGCGTAAAAGACAGACAGTTACTTTCGCATTTATAATATTAGTAGGGAAGGGATAGGGATAGTTTCTGTGTGGTGTCGGAATGGAATAACATATCCTATTGTTTCCGTGGACGTTGTAAAAGGTGACTAAAGAAATAGGTTAAGGTGTAGGCGATAGGCTAGCAACCTGTCATCATATTATACATCTATACTTACTAATATTATAAAGCTGAAGAGTTTGTTTGTTTGTTTGAACGCGCTAATCTCAGGAACTACTGGTTCGAATTGAGAAATTCTTTTTGTGTTGGATAGACCATTTATTGAGGAAGGCTTTAGGATATATAACATTACGCTGCCACTAATAGGAGCGAAGAAACATGGGAAAATGTGAAAAAAACGGGGGGAAATAGTCACTATTCCACGCGGACGGAGTCGCGGGCACAGCTAGTTAAAAAGTAAAATGTGCGTACTAGAAGTGGAAATGCGAAAAAGTCTTCCATTTATCTGTGTAGTGTTGCGTGTGCTCTGCCTACCTCATCCGGGAATACAAGCGAGTTGCAATTATTTGAATCGTAGGAAAGTACGGACACTCGTGGTTATTGTACTGTTTTTTTATGAAGGGAACACTAAAACAGGAACGTTGATAGCGCAGAGCCAATGCAATAAAATGAGCAAGGAAAAGGTTAACGTGCTTCGAGTTAACAAGAGCATAAAATTGGCAGCTGTAAGCCCGACCGTAACGTGTAGTTTAAACGCAAGCTTAGTCGTAAAGATTAAGCTATTACTAGATGATTACAAACCTTGCAAATATGCTTGCCGCCTTGAAACTAAATGTCAATCAGTTCACATAATAGTATCATAAATCCATTCTTAGCTGTGACTGATTTAGAAGCCGGTTCAGACTCAATGGCAATAGTTACTTTTGTCTGTTTTTGGAAATAAATCATAAGTGAAAGACGTTTAGAAGCACTTTCTGGTGACGTCTATATTTATTTGCGGTAAATATCTAAATAGGAATAAGTCACTATTATTATACCACCTCTTCCATCTGTTGTCAAACCTAAAATTATGCTAGAAGTGGCTGCGAAGCGTGGAATAGTCATAATCATGGTTTTGTCTATGTCACGTTTCGTATGCTCTGCCTACCCCATTTGGGAACATAGGGGTCTGGGTTGCACTTCCCAGGCTTAGTGCGCCTTGGGAATTTCACACACGACTTTGAATTACTTAGTCGCTGTGTGCACACAGCGTGGAAACCTGCAGTTTTCCTCGCGTATTTGCAGCTCTATTAAAATTTCTATCATGTTATTCAGATTTTATTAACAAGTAACTATGCAAAGTTTTTCTTGGTCGCTATGTCGATTATGTCTGGCTCGCTCGCGATTGGCGTAAGCTATAAAATAACAACTTGCACTCTTGATATTTCAATACAGTGATGGTTGCAGAGCATTTTGCGTAATCAACTATTTTTCCAGACTTAAACTAAACAAACAGAAAACTCGTCAGGTTTCTTTCCACTTTTATCAATCGATTAAATAAATAAACGTGAGTAAGTACAGAAAAGTTTTCATGCCAAAGCCCTACTACGACGCAAACTAGTAAACACGTTACCAGTACTTACCATTTACGCAACACAACTGGAACAAAAACATTGCGTGCTTTCAATTGTTTATTCGCTATATTTGCGTAAACGCGCGTGAATGATAAGCTGCACCTTCGAGCGATATTTTTGAACGGAAGTGCTAACTCATTAGCGAAAGTGTTGGCATGACGAGGACTTTGACGTAGGTGGACGACACGACATGACGCTTTAACGAATTGTAATTAGCGTTAAATGTCGAAGTATGCTTTGTTCTCATTGAAAGGTATTGGCAGCTCTAGTAACGGTAATCTGTGACGCATGCCACGTGAAGTTGATTTGCAGACAACCTTAAGGTAAACGGTCCAGTGTTCGACGCTCTACTGGTCGCCATACATTGAGTTGATACTACTAGGGCGCGACTCATAGAGGCCTCCCGTGACCAGAGGGCTAGCCATTATTTCGCCCAGCGAAATAGCATTGCCATACAACGTGGTAATGCTACTAGCCTTCTGGGGACCTTACCTATTGGCGGCGATTGGGACGGATTTTTTAACTAAAAATTTTAGTTTAAAATTTAATTTTATTCCCATTATTCCTTGATTACCTGCCTACCTACATAACAACATAAACAGGTATTTTGGCAGGCCAACTCAAAACTAAAAAAAAAATGCTGGAAGTGGCCACGAAACGTGAAATAGTCATGGTCTTGTCTATGGAGCGTTTTGTGTGCTCTACCTACCCCAAGTGGGAAAATAGGCGTGATGTATGTATGTATGTATGTGTGTATGTATTCCTTGAATTTGTCTCTTTTTTAACCAAAATATCGATAGTCCGGTAGAAGCAAAGGTAGGTTAGGTGTATTTTAAAATTCGTAGCTTTCCACCACCAACCAGACCTTTAATATTGTAGATTTATCTCTCATTACTTGAACTTTGAGTGAGATTTTATAGTCACGCACGCGGTACAGCATGAAGTCTACGCCGATAAACGCTGCCAGTCGTGTTGCAGTTATATTGTGGCGCTTGTTTCTAATGCTGATATTGTAATTGGAAAATTCTTGCCAAGCATACTTGTATATTGGGAACAGATGCAAGAACTAAAGGAAATTTTACTATTATTATAGCTAGCGGACGGAAAATTTTCATCTTGTAAAAATTGTTTAAGCTTGTGTATTGCAGAGTACCTATCTAAACTTGTCCGTGATTTCCACTTTATATTAATTTCATGTGCAAATGTGTCGTATTTCGCAGCAATCCTGTGAAACTAGTGCAAATACTCGTATGTATTTGGATTTATCGTGTGCATCTAAGTTAAAATAGTCTCCTTTGAACGCAGCAATGAGCGCAGCTTTGTTGGTACCAGTTGGTACCCACTTCACTATTAATAATTCAACTAGGAATGTTGTATTTGGAACTATTTACCATAGATTTACCTACGAAATTGCACAGCAGAGGGAAACCTGGAAGATTTAGAAATACCCACAAAAAATAAATTTGAACTTTTCCTCGTAAATAAAATGCTGCTTGTAGCTCGGAGAGTAATCGGATTAAATAGTTCATTTTCAAGGATATACAACAAAACAACTCCGCCATCCTGTTTGGTAGTGTTGGTCCAGCCTGCATGAATAAAGCAATAAGACAATAAAGGACTTTTGCTTTAAAAGGGCAAATGTCAAGTGGGTGCATGCTGTCGAGTCGTTAATGTAAGGTACAATACAACAGCGTTTGTGTATGGTTACCTCTATTTGTATACATCCATTTATATCTTGTTTTTTTGTCGTTGTCATTACTCTTGCTGTTGGGGTTCCCCGCATTTGTCTCAGTTTATGAGAATCGTGAAAAGCTTCAAGTAAGGAATTTCAATTACATCCGTGTCACACTTTTTTATGTTGCTATGTTTTGTTTTTATTAAACTCTTATAATTGATGGTAGTTGGACAATAAGACGCAGGTCTTTTACCAATCGATTTAAAATTATCGGTTGTTAGTTACGGTATATTTACAAGCAGTTGCTAAAGACCCTAGCCGGGGGTGAAAATATATCCTGTTGAAAATTAAGCTTGTTCGTACAATGAAATAAAAACCTATACCTATACCTATACCTACTTAAATTGTTTGATGAGATTTGCTGGTAAGTAACACACAGCAAGAAAATATATCAGAGTTACGTTATGACCACAAACCACAAGGATACAAAAGGCCATTGGGAAGATACAACTAACCTTCTCCCTATTAAATAAGTAACTAAATTAACTACCGTCACTTTAGTTCTCAGTACTAAATTGAACTCCTGGTATCAACAAGAAAAGTAACTCAACAGTCTTTGGTTTCAAATAGACGTTCATAAATATCTCAAGAAACTTCTTGAACTTTCAAGTAACTACCCACCTCAAGAGTGTAGAACTGGCACAAAATATAAATCTGGATGCCTGGAATCGTAGGCTGGTGATACTTAAGCACTGCATAGACATTACATGTGCAAGATAAGGAAATGTGCAACTATCTACCATTATTGAACTTGACAACTTGATCACTTTTATCCGGCACCATTTGGTTCTGTCTCCTCATTAAGGGCATCCCTGACGAGACGCGGGCGGATTATTTTCATCCAGCAACTTAATCACAGGATACAAGTCGATATTTGTCACTTGTTTATCATCGAGCCTACATATGTCCTTAGTTGCCTCTTACATCCTTGGAAGAAATGGAGGGGTGTTATTCTAAAGCCGACACAATACGGGAAATTTTTAATGATACAGATAAGAATTGAAATCTTTACGCCAAGGGGATCCCTGTTGGCAATTGGAACCCAACTGCGTGGAGGCTGCACGGGTCTGAGATGGCTCCCATCAATCCTTCGACCTTCGTACAAATGTGTAGCGATGAGGCAACGCGACGGCGCGTCAAATCGGCGGCATTCCGGATTGCGCCCGCGCACCGTTACGATACCCGGACACGGTTCGGCTTGCGCAAGAACGCATTCGCTTGTTGTGGTTATGTAACGCTGCACTGCGCGTCCACACTATGTCAAACTAGGGGTTTGAAGATGCGTCCGTGGTATCTGCGTCATTGGGGAAACCAATCGTTTTCTGTAGGTGTACTGTGAATTGGTAATTGTGCTCTTACAATTTTACCTGCAATGTGTACTAACTTTACTCATAGTCTAAGTTATACTGCAATGGGTATGGGTAGTTCTAGGCTCTGTTTTATATATGTACAGAACAAAAACACGAAAAAACATACATACATTTTATTACAATAGACGCGGTAGTTACAGCTAAGATGACAAGTAGGCTGACTGCGTCGCGTGTCATTCTCCCTCTATTAAGCCTAATCATGACGTACGTCGCTTTCACTCACTCCAAATTGCAAGATGTAAGCTGACAAAAAGTCGTGTAGTGTGTCTCGATTGTATGCGTTCGCGCAGAGCACGGAGCGGCCTCGAACGGCCTTGACAATGTCATCGCCGCCGCCGGCGCCCGCGTTGCTTCGCGCGCCTTTCTTTCGGTTCCATTTTTTGCTGCCAGTTATAAGCTTGATTAGTATCTAAACAAAAAGTTAAGTGGATGCTGCATGCAAACGTTTTGTTTTGTTTTGGAACAGAAATAGAATCGGAGTTATGCAAATGTTTTACACGCGGGACAAGAATTGCTCCTGATTCCTAAAGGACGTAAAGAACCAATAATTTATAGAGACACCTAAGTATACACTATTAACTCTTTGCTATTTGGCACGGAATTATACTATTTTATTTCATGCAAATTACTATTTATTCATAGGTAGCTTAGGTATTTTTACATAAGTACAATAAAAATGTTTTAGGGGGCGTCCATAAATTACGTGAGGTGTTTTAGGGGGGGAGGGGGTCGAGACAAATCTCATCTAATCTCACGTTGGGGGGAGGGGGGGTCACGCCAAATATCACGTAATTTTTTTCTTGTTTCATACAAACAAAAAACTACTATTTTGGTCCATTTAATCCAGATGCCTAAGGTCTTAAAAAGCGAAGTGAGCATGTGGATGGCGCTTTACACTTCATGAGTGTATCCGAACGAAGAAAAATTTGTTTTTTTTTTTTAAAGTTACGTCTTCATTTTATTTTTTCTTTTTAAAATAACATTTTGAAACATCTCACGTGAGATTTGGGGGGTGGGGGAAGGGGTTGAATAAAATCTCACGACATCACACCAAGGGGGGTGGGAGGGTCAGAAAATTGAAAAAAACACCTCACGTAATTTATGGACGCCCCCTTATCTGTGTCATATCATTTAATGAATGTCTTTTTCGTTTTTACCATCATATCTTAATTTGATCTTCAAATTCTACAAAGAAAACTAATCACTAGGATTTCTGATTTTCCTGAGTTTTTCCTAGAAACCTTGTTTTCCAATGAGTACCCGAAATGGTTTTAATTTATGTAAATAGCAACTGAAAAGTCACAAACGTGAAAATGTAAACACATTGTTATGAAACATGACACAACAGTCAGCATTGTTTTGTCACGGCTCACTAAAGAATTTTGTAACGTGTCAAGGTGAACGTGTCGTCGAAACGTATTTTTATTTTTACCCTACGAGCGCATGTATGTAAGGGATTTTGTATGCAGGGTGATATTTTATGTTTGAGGCCACTTTGAGGCCGTCATTCATTATTTAGGGCGACACGGCTTAACCCACCGCTCAGAAAAACAACACGCGGGAGGGAGCATTTCCAATATTCCAATTGCCGAATTCTTGTCGAAGCCACATTGTACATCACTATTATCAAAAGTTTGTTTAATGCTATGATTCAAAGTCATTCCTAATTAATTTATTAAAGTCCTTTGTCGCAGAATGTCATTACCGTTATTAATGTCAATAGCCATTTTGAGGATTGAAATAAAGATCAAATGGCTCGCGGCGACACAAACATCAAATTTACAGGCTTTTGGTAACAAAGGCCTATCTAAAGCCTTAGTGTATTTCCGAAATTAAACTATGAAACAAAAGCAAATCGGGTTAACGTTGATTAGTCTAACGGAAAGTACAAACTTATCTGTTTAGAGATGAAGCAAAATGTGAAGGAATGGGTTACACGCTTTGACATTCAATTTCGCTATTTATCAAAGATTGTCATTGTTATGAAATTTAAATTAGAATCGAGTACATTTGGTTAAGTCGGCTTAAAGAGCTTAAGCTTTCACCGGCCAATAACTTGAGTTCTCTGAAGTCAACAAACAATATTACACTTAACAAGATTTGAATCGTTCGTGAGATATTACTTTACATTAGAACAAATGATTTAACCATTCCTTTTTTCTTTAAAATTATTTAACCTTTTAGTGCTTTGGGTTGTAATCATAGACTTCTATGACAGCAGCATATACATAGAATGGCTTGGCTGACATTTTGCTTGCTGAATCTGTACGTAATACTTTGATTTACTGAGATGGGTTATACATATATACATACATACTAATTCTCACGCCTGTATTCCCAAGAGGGGTAGGCAGAGCACATGAATTCAAAAATCCAGTGCCACGTTTAGCAATTTCAGGGTAATTAGATGGGTTAAACTTTACTATAGAGCTCCAAATGCGTGACGATTTCTACGAAGGAGCCAAAAAACTACAACTGTTTTATTGATGTTAATCTGAACAGCGCAAGAAAGATCCAACAATTAAAGGAACGTTACACAATTACCCATGCATTACAGTTCTTTGAACTGTACAATTAGAGGCACAATTAACAAAAGAGATTAACAAGAGTTTTTTTCTTTAAGCTTTAAAACATCACATTGCGTTTTTGTGTTTTAAATTGACTCGCACACCGCGGTCGTACATGCTCCGGCCCCAGCACTGTCTTAGTAGCGTCTCCGTTGCTATGCGCATACAATCAGGAACTCTGACTTTAGATGCCCTTTCAGCGTAAAGTGCAATCGAAACGAACCACCGAACGAGTAATGGTTTAAATAATCCAATAAAACAAGATCAAACCTTTAAAAAAGCACGCCGATAAATCAGTTTGTGTTTATGTATCGGCAGCGCCTGATTGTTTTGTTGGAGAGCCGCCAAAAAGCTCAATACGTTACGTTCAGTCAGTGCGTTAGGTTATGTGCAGATACTTGTTTGTTCTGATGCCGTTTCCTGTTGAAATAATAAGTTAACGTTGCAATGGGAACTAGTCGACAGCAGTACTGAAATTGAGTGGCAAATTGCTATTTGCTGGGGTTAAGGAGTAGGCAGGCGTAGCTGGACTCTTTGAAATTGTAAACTTATTGTGTGCACTCAGAACATAGTCGTAAGGACTGGAAAAAATTTAACCCCGTAAAACTTAAATGTACACATCCATCACGCCTGTATTCCCTAATGGAGTAGGCAGTGCCCACAAGACGTTGCATAGTCATAATCAGGACAGTTTAAGGTTCCAAAAGTTTAATAGTGACACTCTGCAAAAAGTGTCATAGTGTCACCTAAAACATACTTATACTTGCTTCTTATGTCATCCCCTTTAGAAATGGAGAGGTATCAAGTATGCTAACCCGACACCGCATGAGTATAAAAACCTCTTGAAAAAGTTTAAAGTTTTATACATACATACATACATATCCTCACGCCTGTATTCCCAAGAGGGGTAGGCAGAGCACATGAATTTAAAAATCCAGTTTTATAGGTACTTCACAATTTGATTTGTAACGACCGCGAACTGCCTATTTACCACAACTCCGTGTGTTGCTAAAAATTATGTAAAATGCCCTTTTTTCGCGGAGTAAAACAAAACATTGAAGTTAAGTGCAACGTGACTATTACATATCCGTAACGTCCGAGAACAATTCCCACCTGCTTCTGAAACATATCTAATTATCTCAGACATTCATTGGACGAGCCGAAACCCGCCGCAATACCACTTCGCCATATGATTTAGCAATCAGCTTGGGTACGGCAAGCGAAGGAATATTCTAGGTCCACCCTCTGGAAGTTGGACACTGGAATTAACTTTTTAAAATAACACAATATCGACAGGCTCAGATAAAATCCCAGAATTCACTGTAAAACGCCCTTTTTATTGAAGTAAACACTAGAAGAAAAGTAGGCCAAGTTCACCTTCCTATAAATAACTAGTCTATGCAAACTAAAACATTGATTTTAGTTCTGTACAAATACCATCGCAGAAAATTTAAATTATTACATAGAAGAAAGCAATCATTTCTCCAATATGAACATAATCCCCGAACGTGCCTGAACTTGAAAGAAACGCGGAAAGTTCCATTCAGTTCCATTATATTGTTTACGGCTGAAATATTCCAACTTGCCAATATACCCTTGGGTTTACAATCGTAATGATTAGTGATTCAGTTACGCTTTCAGTACGCCTGAACTGAAGTTGGTTTCTTAGAACCGATGTGGAGTGACTGCGATGGTAAATGGAACGAAGGTCGCCACTCGGGAAATCTGTAGGTCCTTGGCTCGAAAACAGACCGTTGTATCTTCGTCCTTTACCGCAGTATATCATTCGAGTGCGATGGAGATAGGTTTCGAGAGTATTACTGGTTTGTTTTAAAACAGACCGTCTGGACTGGACAGCGTGTCGGCTCGAACGCAGCACTCTGGGGAAGTTTGTTTTTCTTGGAGTCATGCCATTAGCACGAAAACAAACGATCATACAATACAGCAACATGCAATTGGTTATCGTTTCGTAGACTGTTAATTCAATAGGTGGCTATCAAGTACTCTATTGTATCGGCTTAATAGTACATTTCTGGAGTTACGAGTGCTAGCTAGATGTTTCAGTTTCTAGCTGTTTATTCGTTCGCCTTTACATTGAAGTGAAGGCAAGTCCTGGGCATCGGTCACGTGCCCCCATTGTTTCTGTCACGTGCTTGCAGAAGTTCCGCTGAGCGTTTATGTGGCACAACTGCGTCGTGAGTAGACATAGTTCTATTGCCGGAGTGGCCAACTTGATTGGACCAAAGATGTACAATATCTCCTGTTACTCGAGAAATCTTGTGCGATGTTTTGAACGTTTTATGTCAGTTAAACAATTTTTGCATTTTTCTTTTTGGGGTTCTCTGTCAAAATATTACTAGAAACCCTAAATAGGTACAATACTGATGGCAAAACCCAAGTAAACATCACATATGAGAAGATACAGAAGAAAAATCTCACTGTTGAATATAATAGGTACTACTGAAACTAAAAGTAAATGTTTACAGTCCCCGACATTTACTCGTAACGTGGCAATATTATAAGTTTTTACCATAGAAAAAACCGATTCACGAACTTACTGCCACTACTTAAGGCGAGGTATTCCAAGGGAGACGGAATTGAAGGTTGCAAGATCTAATGTTTTACATACTTTCTGCTAAATGACAGTCTTGAAAAAAATATATGTTATACGTAAAGATATTGCCTAAGGAACGTGCTAATTGGTTACACGATAGGATGTACTTTCCTCGATCATATAAATTCTCGAACACAGGCAAAAATGAAAACTAAAACCCATTATTCGGTTTTTATTCTTTTTAATTTCTACATAATTTTTATGTGGAAATATTTGTCTTTAAGTACTACAGAGAATCTGCTAAATTATAGTTTTCAATCGATGTTGTTTATTTCTTAAATTCATATTTATTCTAAAACTTGACCGCGTGCCCAACGTATTGACAACCTGCCGCGTCGCCCGCTACCCCGCCTTCACCTTCTTTTGCGCGAGAGGGGCGCGGGGTACAAATCTAGTAGAACCTCGCCTTAAGTAGGTACTCAAAATCTCGCTAAGTTTGATTCTGGGCACTGTACAGGTAGGTACAGTACACTACAAACTACGCTACTGACTACAGGTCACGCGAAACACACATATAATAGTACTGGCGCGCCTATTCCAACTGGTCTTTGAAACCGCAAGTACTTCTATACTACTGTTATACTACAGACATTCGGCTATTTGTTTTGATAGCCCAATCGAATCCACGGTTCGTGCGTCAGACAACATGGCGCTCGACGTGCGAAAACTTCCACTGTTGCTATTGTACAAATTAGCATTATATTTTATTGGTTAACAGAAAACTTTGGCAATGTGCCGGCAGATAAACAGAGCGAGTACTCTGTAACTTTGAAGCTGGCGTTTATAGTGAAGCTTGCACTATCAGCTTCGCTATGACACCTTCTGCCACGTGATAGTGGGAACGCCCAACCATTCCAAAAAATCATTATTAAATTCGTAACTTTCAACTAAAACAAATATTTTACAACATCTAAACACCCATTACGTAAGCTAATGTTTTGTTAGGTTAGGTTTGACCTGTGACGGGGTGCGAGTCAACACGTTTTACCAACTCACCAATCTTGACCATTCGGCCCTGCGCAGACGACAGACTATCCGTGACGGAATTATATGCAATAACGCACACGACGCGCAAAAATGCATACAATCCACGCAGACTTTTTGTGCGCCGCAGACTCGATCGCACAAAAAGGCTGTCGTCTGCGGTGCCCCCTCTTGGGAGAAGAGCAACGCGGTGTCAGAGGTCAGCTTGAACTGAGTTCTGGCTTCGGGTGGGAAAGGTGAGTGATTGCGTGAGCTTGACTCCGGTACAACGCTGCCCGTTTGGATCGTGGTGACCTGCTGCTGCTGCTACTGTCATCTGCTTTCTGATACGAATCGATAGTAAGTAGTTACCACGCCCGGTGGCAACAATGGGTTCTCGGACCGCCCAAAGCCCTGAAGGAGTTCGAGTGGTTTTTGAAGGATGACTTGATAATTATAACCATAAAAAAAACCAGCCTGGCAAAATTCAGAATTTTTCGTACAGTTACTGTTTCGTATCACTGTGTGCATCCTGTGTCAATTTTGTAAAAGACATAATGTCTTATCTGTGCCAAAAGACACTTGGTAACTAGTTAAAAACAATACAACTTGTAAGTATACTTACTGGCTTTCTCTTTTAGCGCAGCTCTACGAATTGCAGATATATTATGTGTCGTTATCACCAATAAGTGTCAAAAATGAAACTATTGAGATAAAGGATGAAGTCTAATTCCTGTTAGGTCCCCCTGATTGTTTTTCTAAAAAGGGCTTAGTAAAATTTGAAATCTAATTCAGTTTGTAACAAAAAATTGTAAAGTAAAAGAAAGAACCAAAACTTAAACTTAGACTTCCGTAAACGTCATTAAAATATATTTTTTAGTTTGAAATTGGTAATGCGGTTAAATTATATGTAGAAATCTGTGAGTTGGTTGCCATAGTCTTTTTTTAGCTAAGCATTTATACAGAGAGTCGATGGTATGGTACGATTCTCTGGCTTGCATCTTTGAATTTTTCGGAAGTTGTATGGAAAATGGTTTTGGGAACAAATCTTTTTTTTCAGAAAAGATGCGAACATAATTTTTATGTATGACCCTTTAATGACAGAGTGAGACAATTTAGCCGAGTGCGACATATCTCGGTTGACAATTAATCTCGCTTAACGACATTGCAAATACTAAACAATTTATACAAATACAGTATATTTATAAATACGTCTCTCCATTTCTTTCGTGAATGTCGTAGGAGATGGTTTATTATGGCTAGCTGTGATTGAACCGACATAATAACGACCTCTCACCATTGCTGTCTCCTCTTTTACCTAATTTAATCTGTAGTTGTACCTACTTAAAGTACTTAGCTACGAGTACATAGTTGCAGTTTCATCTGTGTAACGCCACCCCATTTGAGAATAGAGGCGTAATATTTATGTTTACATACAAATCCACATCGCGTCCCACAAAGTACATAGTTTCCGAAGCCAAACATGACCTTTAATAATTATTTGATTATTTCTCCGTGACCTTTATCTGCATAACTACCACTCCCCAGAGGTTCGATTAATTACAGCAATACCAGTTAACGATTAGGCTCCTTCTAATTGGTAGTTTATGATATTACGAGTATTATCTAACTAATGGCATCTTAGTGCTTGCTTGAAATTGTCAAAAGTTTTAGATGATTAAGGTGAACTTCAGAGTGCTCCATACTTTTACTTATAGAAAATATTCCTTTTACATCACAATATCACATACCTACGCAAAACTATTGTGTGTTACCTATTTAACTTATTCTTACTATTGTTAAATAGGATTTGTTTTATATATGGTCATTGGCATTGGTCACCGTATCAAATTTTCGCAAAATTACCATAAGTGTAAACAATCCGAACGCATGAGTTTGTGTGATTTTGCTAGCGAGTTTTTTTTATGACATGAAAATTACTATTAAAGCCATACACATAGGTAATTGTTATCGCAAAAATGAGGTTATTAATGACGACATACAATACAGCGTCTAGAACTGGAACTAAATACGTAATATCATCCCTTGATGATGGGTGGGTCCTAACCAAAATTTGCAATAATCGTGTAGCAAAAAAACTGCGCGGGCAAAGCCTCTCTCAGTGATAGTGGTTATTCTTGTACAAATGAAGTATACTTAGAGTTGAAGTAAGTTCCTATTATGCCTCCGAAACGCCAGCTGCGCTGTTTGAAGAATGGGCATCACAGACCCAAAGGTTGCTAACTGAGATAGTTTGAAGTGAAGAATGGGCATCACGGACCCAAAGGTTGCTAAGTGAGATAGTTTGTGGCGTCGTCTCGCGCCAGGGCGGAGCAGACGCTCTCCTAGACGTGGAAATATTACGGCTCCACGTCATAAGAAGCAGCGGATGCAGTTTGGTAACATTATATTTTTTTATCCGAGGTTTCGGATTTAGAATAGCACCTCTCCATTTCTTCTGTAAGAGGCGACTAAGGAATTATGTTAAGGTATATATTTAAAGGCCAATATACACTGAGCCCGCCAGGCCGTCTACAAAACCCGGCGACACAACCCGGTGGCCTGAATTGCCTGTGACTAGACTGCCGACATAAGTTGGCGGCCTGGCGAGTTCAGTGTATATTGCGCTTTAGGCGACAGGCTAGCAACCTGTCACTTTTATTCCTGCGTACTCAGAACCTAAAAAATATGTAATATGAAATGGTCTAGGTATTGTCTATGTGGCGTTTCACGTGCTCTGCTTACCCCATTTGGGAATACAGGCGTCCTTAGGAATTATGAATTGGGAATAGGGAGGCTGTGGGACATAATTAGGATGGATTATTGTAATTATAAGTAACATTGTATACATGCTCTTACAAGAACCGCTTTCATCTCATGGCTTGGATCCAGGTTCTAAGCGTATCGACAATAGCGAGCAAGGTGAGGCAACCTCCCGAAAGGGCAAACCCGACCGATATAAAATGTCGAACATCCCCGTAGATTGCACTCCGAGTTCCGACGCCGAACAATATCCTCACGTATAACAGATCCACCCACATCATGACGAAACTGGTAAGAAACAATAAGCTTTTGAGAGGCAACTGATAACTTTATGAAGTTTGACTTTGAGTTTTCCGTCTGGTTGGAATAACAATGAGCTATTTCTTCCATGGATGTCGTAGGTAAGCTTAGTGATTGGAAATGAGTTTAGGTTTGATTTAGGCTATATGCTAGCAACCTGTCAGTACGGGTATCATAACTTTTTCATCCGTTTTTAAACCTAAAACTATCCTAGAACTGTCTACTGTCTTATATAATTATTTTTACATTTAGCAAATGTAAAAATTTCTCTCAATTTCTTTCGTGTGTGTGTCTTAAAAGGCTACCAAAAAAATGTATTTTTGGCTAAAAACCGTTAAAAAAAAGCTTGATGTGGCTTTGAAACATGAGATAGGTAGTTTAATAGTTTTAACTATGTCGCATTTTCTTTGCTCTGTTTAGCCCATTTGGGAATACAGGCGTGATATAATGAAAGAAAAGAAAAGTGTTGTTTCAGACGTAACTTACCTAATGTTTAAATGACTAGCAACATACTGGTGCAACGAAAGATTCGCATAGCTTTAAGAGCGTGCACACAAAATTCGGTGATTTTGATGTTTTT
>BHDV01065801.1:0-19815 GCA_005406045.1 Adoxophyes honmai
TTGTCAGCTTAAACCGTCCATAACTGGTGCCGTTACCTTACTAACATGGCCTAAGGTTTTAAAAACGAAGTGTGGATGTCGCTTTATATTTGACACTTTAAGAGTGTGTTCAAAGAGTTTGTAGGAAGAAAAAATTAAGAATGTTTTTTTTGAAGCTACATACATCATTCAGTTTACATTTGGAAATTTGTCAATGTAGTCGTATTGTACCTACTGTATTGTACGTTACATATCCATAACATCCCTGCTAATTACAGACGAATTAGTACAGTTGACTGATATTGTTGTAAACAATGATCAACTGTATTAAATAAAAGCAACCAGCCTACTCCCACACCCACTGATAGTAAAGCCAAGCCATAAACAACTAACATACAATACAACATTATAGAAATAGACTAATTAAGATATGAATGCTGACATTCTAAGAAATAAGAAACCTTTGTCACAAGTGGGCCAGTTGATAACAAACATTGTTGAAAGAACATGCCTAAACATTCCATTGTGTACTTCCCAATGAAAAAGGATACAGTGTTGCCAACTTAGCAACTTTGTAGCTAAATCAAGTTACTTTTGGGATTAATTTCTAAAAAAAAATTCAAGTGTTTCATACATTTTAGGAAGCGTTCAAGTATTACGTAACGCAATTTTTAAAGATTTGCGACCCCCCCCTCCCCCCTATGTAACGCCATAACGTTTTTCTGCACCCCCCCTCCATCTCTGAACGTTACGTAACACGCACGACCATTTTCACCACTGACCAATACGATAAAATTTCGCGATTTATAAAAGTTATGTTGCGCAAAGTAAGAAACACAGCAATAATTATGCAAAAAAGGGGGTACTGACAACAAAAACAAAATAAAAATGGCACAGGTACAATACTGTCGAGGAATTCCCCAAATACATAAACGAAAGGTGTGGCCACCTTTGAAAAACAAAATAAAACTGACGTGTGACGTATACAGTTTAGGGGTTCCCCGCGAAGTCTAAATGTAAAAGGGTTGCCAACTTGGGATTTTTTCCCTATTTTTTTACTAAAAAAATAAAGTTACGTAACGCGTTGTTTTGACCCCCCTCCCCCCATAGTAACGCATCGTAACGTTTCACGAGAACCCCCCCTCCCCCCCAATTGCGTTAGGTAATACTTGAACGCTCCCTTAGTTGGTATAAGTGATGTGCCATACATTTAATTATGTAACTTTAGATGTACTTACCTAGGTGTATTAGTATGTACCTATCTTACTTTTACATTTAATCACTTTCTATTTGTGTTGCGGTGTCGGGTTTAGAACCACTAACAAGGCGTCTAACGAAATAGTTTTAGGAATGCTTGAGGCAAAAGCGACAGACTGTCACTATCAGGTATAGCTCTATCATCTATTTTTGAACCTAAAATTGTGCCTAAAATAGTTAATTAACCATATATGTATGTAGCGTTTTATGTGCTCGGCCATTTGGGTAGGTACCTGTGTGGTGTCGGGATAGAATAACACTTCTCCATTTCTTCCGTGGATGTCGTAAGACTAAGGAAATAGGTTTAGGTATGCTTTAGGCGACAGGCTAGCAACTTGTCACTATTATACCTCCCAACTCAAAACCTAAACAATACGCTAGACTTGAAACGTGAAATAGTAGTTGTAAAGCGTTTCGTGTGCTCTGCCTACCCCATTTAGGAACAGGCGTGATGTATGTGTGTAAAGTCACTTTTGGTAGCGTTTTTTCTGCTCTGAGTACTAGGAAGTCAGAAGTTATGTGGTGTCACCTCGACGAGCTCGGCGCGGCGCGCGAGCCCCACGACGCGCAGCCCCGCGTCGGCGAGGCGCACGCACGTCGCCGCGCCGATGCCTGCGCTGGCGCCTGTCACCACCGCGGTCTTGCCGGCCCAACGCTCCATTTTCTAAATCTGTAACATCCATTTTAGTCCACTACGAGGTTCACAGTTCAATACATCAAGAAGCGTGAATTAAGTCGCTCGCCGATAGACTAAACGATACTGGTAAACTAGAAGAGTTATAATATGAGATTGGCTCCCGATTCGCCGGTTTCCTGTTTCGTCGAATTATTTTCCTAGACATGCTCAATAGCTATTGAAATCGCACGAAAAATGGAGGCAATGATAAAGCCCCTGCTTGGATCAGCTAAATGATCTGCCCCTTGAGTTTGGACTTGTAATTTTGATGAAAATTGTGGCTCTACATTAGTCGTTATTGTGCAAAAATTGAAAAAAAAAAAGGTGCTTTTGGATATTTTTCAACCAACCAATTTTAACATGCTTTACTTGCGTCCAAGCGCGCAATTTTACTAATATTTTATAATAGGAACTTTCGGCAATAACAAACACGACATAAAAGGGTTAGCAAAATCAGTCCAGCCATTGCGCGTGACGCCGCAACCAAGCAAAATAGGGATTCGTTTTATATGTAGAGATTTAATAAAGAAAAATTAAATGACAATAATTATTATATTTTCAATACGCCACAGAAAGAACTGGCCAAGCACTAATCGGACTCGCACACGAAGAGTTCCGTACCATTGACTAGTTACTTACAACCTAAAGCTTGACGACAATCGAAACCAGTTGTTTTTGCTGTGAAACTTTATTTGTTTGTTTTTTTTAAAGGTAACGGAATGTAAGTGGCCAGTATTGGTGACGGACCTCTGCACAGGAGCGCGTGACTCAAAGTTACAAATGTTACAATCCAATTAACAATCGATCCATCGCTCCTGTTTTGGAATATCAATATTAAAGCCAAACTTGGAAATAAATTAACTCTACAACCCTATACACTATAATTAGGCACTGAGTTAGCTCTGATATAAAGAAAACAATGCATGTAAATAAATACGTACCTAGAATAGAAACGAGTTTTAAAAATAAGATAGCGAACAACAGCGCAGCGCAGAACAACCGGTCGGGTGCGCTCACGCATCCAACTGTGGCTGCTAGGCCAACTTTGAAGCCTTGAGATGTGAGAGTAAGTACTACCAACCAATCAAGATAGGAGTGCTCCCCGCTCATAATTGTTTCAAAACAATGTTTACAATCACGCGTCAAGATATCAATAGCGATAGCCCGAATCAGATATAAGTACGATATCTCTTAAATATTCAATCAATATATTATGTATATCACATAGGTACATTAGGTACATTGTAGGAAGTAGAGTACTTCCACAATTACGCAAAATATGAAAGTACAGAACAACATAATAACATTGTAGATTTGGCCTAGTATACTTTTAATACACGTTTTTCCTATCACGGAAATGGGACTCTGGGCGACAATTATATGACTAAAACGTGGTGAGCAGGGACCATAAAAATTACATTCAAACGTCGTAAAAACACTTGTTTAAAATTTTATGTATGAAAATTAGTATTAGGTATGAAGATTAGTAAATTTTTCGGTTGTTTAAAGCTTTGTTTTATAATTTTAGGTAACTAGTTCGCTTTCACACGTCTATCCCACTCCACCCCTGTAGTTAAGGTAACGTACCTATATTTATGGACCAAGAGCCAGCGGCCCCCAGACCTTCGTTATAGTATAAAGGCTGTAAGTTTCTCAATGTATGTATGTCACCAACACAGGTAAGAACGGTCCCCGACTATGAAACTTGGGTCACGGTGGCTTTCGCAGATATCAGGTAATAAAGGTGTGTAAAATTCGTTACAGTATAAAACTCAGTTTTTACATAAGTATATTTTACTCGTAATAATCCTAAAAGTCACCTTGCCGAAAACCACACACTTTGGACGGTGGCAACCCTCTGCCAGGCACCCTTAAGAGGAAATATGCCGGTCGAGGAAATTGAAAAATAGGTATTTGCTAAATCTATTGCTGTCGCGCCGTGACCTGCCCAGACGACGTCGAGTGCGATAAGAACAACTACAGCTCAGACCGAAAATACCTATGAAAATTATTCAAAAACAACGTTTCGTAGTCCCCTGATTTCTTCTCCAAAACTTAACCGATTAAATATGTTTTTTCATTAAATGTTTAATAAATGTCATAACTGTGTTTCTATGTTCTTATATTTTGATATAATTGTGTTAAAATTGGTTTCTAGAGGTTTGAACACGACGGAAAAAACTTACCAATTTTTCTTGTTTTTGAAGGTCTATTCTATATCTCCTTTAATAATTCAATAAAGAAAAAAAGGGAAAACATAGGAACATGCTAATATATCATTAAATTGTTGATGTAAAAAATCATTGTTCTACGGGTAATATCCAGCGAGGAATCAGGGGACTACGTTTCCATACAAAATATGACCGCTCCATTTCCTCTTAAAGTATATCATTTTGAAAGTTCTCCACATAACATATATCAATTCCAGCTTTTATAGTATAACGTAAGTCTGGTGACATTTTTATATACTTTAAGGGTGCCTGGCAGAGGGTTGCCAACTTGCCACCGTCCAAAGTGTCTGGTTTTCGGCAAGGTGACTTTTAGGATTATTACGAGTAAAATCCATGTAAACACTGAGTTTTATACTTTAACGAATTTTGCACACCTTTATTACCTGATATCTGCGAAAGCCACAGCGACCCAAGTTTCATAGTCGGGGACCGTTCTTTCCCGTGTTGGGGACATACACTGAGAAAATTACAGGTTTTATACTATAACGAAGGTCTGGGGGCCGCTGGCTTTTACTCTATTAAATTTAAAACTAAGTAAGTGATTTGGGTAGATACGTTGGTCGATCTATGCTTTTTGATCAAGAGTACAGCATTTTTCTCTTTTTTTAGGGTTCCGTACCCAAAGGGTGAAAAGGGGCCCTATTACTAAGACTTCGCTGTCTGTCTGTCTGTCCGTCTGTCACCAGGCTGTATCTCAAGAACCTTAAGAGCTGGGTCATTGTCAAGCCTGGCAATTTTTTTCGCCAAAAAATGAAACACGTGATTTATAAAAATCAAAGGTATATTATGACTCTTACTCTAACTTGCAACAGAACTGAGTATCATTCAGAGATCAATTATTCGAAAAAAACGATTTAAAACGAAATAACGATATTTCGGTTCCACAGAAAAGACTAATATGTCCACCGAGTGGACTAATTATGTTAATTAATAATAAATAAACAAAACAAAAAGCGGTAAACATCTTAAACAATAATAACGTTCAAGATATATTCTCATAATCATGAACAATCAGACACGTAAATACATTCAAAAAGTATATAAAAAATATTTTGTGTCTGTCTACCGAAATGACAATTCTTTTCGGTGGACAGAATATGCCTTCGTCCTCCGAAGACTAGGAAGCCTTCAAGTCTTCAAGAAGCATGTATGAAAGTGGGGGTTTGGTGGCTCTTCCTGGTTTTAACGTTGACGTATCCGAACTTTCAGAATATACGTCCAAAAATTGTATACTTTTATGAACATTTTTTTCAATCAACAAACAGACTGCACTCACTAATTTTTAATGGTTGCTGCATTCTAAAGTCATCAACTTCTTTCTAAGTAAGTAAGTTTCTTTGCTTTAAACATTCTTCTGTTTTTCACTGCAATACGTTCACCCATTTCATGGTACTAAAATAATTGGAATGGAAGGCGGTATTTTGCGTGCGATGTACTTTTAAGTTTCTTTTTGTATATTGATTTTTTTTCTGCATCGTCGTGCATCATTCCATTTTCCCTCCAAAGCTTATTTTGTATGTTTTTGTTAAATCTTCTACAGTTTTTTTTACCTTTACAGAATTAACGTTTAAACATTCAGTATTCAGTCACTAGTCATTTACGGATTAACAAAAAAGGAATCAGAAGCTAGTTTTTAAAGTTATAATAAAAAATTAAACCAAAGTACAAGAATCAATCAAAATATAATCATTTATCGTTTGGGTGCACAAAAAGTCCACCAAAAAGACGTCGACCGAATGGACTTTTTTCGCAATATCATTCACAACACCAGCCATTTAAAGGATTATTCAAAAGGCAAGGCATATTTACGATGTTTGATTGCTTAACTAATTGTTAAAAACGTTTGGTGGATTTATAGCGATGTACTTACAAAATACAGCAGTAACCGGAAAGACAATTCAACATTGACACCACCAAATATTCTTGTTAACACAACAATATCGTCTGCTGCGCACAAGTCACGGCAAAATGGATGCTAACAGGGATAGTACGATAGTGAATTAGTTAAATTATATGTCCCGGTCTATTCATTTGGCATTTCCCTAATTTTTCTAGAATTTAAAGTAATGTCCACCAAAAAGACAAAAAATGCTGTGACAAGATTCAATGATGCAAAAAATGTGTTTTATTTCCATCAAATTTTTTAAATCCTATTAATGTCAAATGGAAATCATATAAAGATTAGGGAAAAATGGCATTTTTGTACAATAATTAAAGAGATGTATTTTTTAAAGCCACATTCTATTAACAGGTGGAACCCGGACAGTCCACCGAAGTGGACTTTCAGTTACATTTGTGGTGATAAACAAAACAAATATTACATTTATAGAAAATACGATATAGTATAGTCTAGTACGTTTCCTGTACTTTATAGTTATGATGTAAATTAAATGCAATTATTAAAAATGTCTTATATATTACAAATGGACATGTTTTTTTAGGGTTATGACAATGACCCAGCTAGGCAATTGAAATTTCCAGAGATGATGACGGTATTTCTGTTGCTGATGTTATACTTAAATCAAAATAATAATAATAATTAAGGGGGGCTCCCATAGAAAAAACGTACATTTTTTTTGCTGTTTTTGGTACAGAACCCTTCGTGCGCGAGTCCGACTCGCACTTGGCCAGTTTTTTATTTTCATGTATCGCCATTAAGATTTTTTTTTAAGTATACAATCGTCATGTAACCAGCAAATATATACGACAGGTACAATGTAAGTAGATGTAGAGCTACAGATTACACATACTTACATATGTAGGTATATGTATAAAAAGCTAAAAGAATAGGTTAACATTATCTTAGGAATACTGCTAAGATCTTCGACCTCTCAACGAGACAAAAAAACAACGTAATGTAATTTTGATAGCAATGTTTGTGCAACATACGTCATAGAAATAAAGGAATTTCTTCAACTATATTCTAAGGAGAAGATCAATTAAGGTTAAATATTTCGTTGTTAACTCAAATTAGCTGTGCCAGCTACCTAGATACTTTTAACGCAATAATGCTACACATGAATTGCACCGGATGTTGGAGGTAAGAGGCGTCTAAGGAAAAAAGTTATGATATAATGTTTCGAGCGACATTTTCAATATTATATTATACTCTGTAATGAAACCAGTTCCGAAAACAGTTTTTTTTTTAATCACTGATCATTATTTCTATTATTCGTGTAAAATTACAACTTTAAACTAGACGACATAATTACTAATGACTGGTCACAGTCATACAGAACATTTCTAATTCATACTAAAACAAAGGCAAAAAAGCAATAACATGAAATTATGCTTTCAAACCTAACATTATGTAGGTTTTGAAATCGCATAATAATAGCCTGACTGCCATTAAAGTCTGCTAAATCATTTTTTCCGCGATTTATAAAATATGCAAACGCATGGCATGCAGTAGCAACTTTATTTTCAAATCTGCATTTTAAGACAAACAGTTGAACACCGATGGCGGATTCACAATGTTTCCGTTTATATTGATGTGCATTTGTTTTACAAACACACACGCGTATAATTTCAACAGTGATTTTGTAAATGATTTCCTTCGACGAGAAGAAAGGCCTGCTACCATCGTGTCACATTTAAGACTGGCCAAAAGTAATTTTTTAAATGACCTATGTACGAAAGACTATAGAGCAAGGCTGGCCAAACCCAGGCCCGCCAAAACATTTAAGTTGGCCCGCCCAGCACGTACGGCCGGCAAGCTGACGGCGCGTGGTGGCAGCGCTTGCACCTGATTGCTCGTCTTGAAAAATTGTTGTGGCCCGCCGTCGCCACGAGTCTTAAAAATTTTGCTCGCCTGGAAAATCTATTGGCCAGCCTAGTTATAGAGAGATGTCTCCAGGCAGATATTACGCCTGAGGACCGAAGTCCGTTGGGAGAAAGTTATTTCGTTAGCGCGGTGTACCTAGAAACCTTAACAGTCGATGATGGAGATGACGATTGTAGTAGAAGTTCTCCTACTCGACGACAGGTGGAGCAAGGGGTCGCTGTATGTACCTTCTCGACGAGAGGGCGCTAGGGGTTGCTATACCTTATTTCTTCGTGACGAGAGTTTCCCCTGGCTCGGCAGCACGGGGGTATGATGGGCTCTTGCACAAGTGTCACACAACCTCATTCGTAGCCGTTGTGTGACTGATCCGGGATACACATGTATACGGAGATGTCTAAACCACCTGAGGACGTCTTCCAATGCGGGTTTGAGATCCCTCATCCTCCTCCGTTGGTGACACCTAACGCTGAGGCCCCGCCGTCAGTTCTTCTCTGATAGCAGAGTAGCAGACAGATAAGGAGGCGAGGCAGGCTAAAGCAACCCAAAAAAGACGCACCGCCCCTACGTCAGGCCCACACCCTTCCGCGCCAGAACTGAAAGCATTACTACACATAAGTATAGAGTCGCTTTTGATGCCTTGAGTAGACCAGCTTTACTTTACCAAAGCAAATTCATTTACACTCAGATCAAACATATCTGATCTATGTGCACTTGAACCAATTGATTCCTGGCTATCCATAGAACCTAATTCACAGTTAAGGCGAGGTTCTACTAGATTTGTACCCCGCGTCCCTCTCGCGCAAAAGAAGGCGAAGGCGGGGTAGCGGGCGACGCGGCAGGTTGTCAATACGCGGTCAAGTTTTAGAATAAATATGAATTTAAAAAATAAACAACATCGATTGAAAACTATAATTTAGCAGATTCTCTGTAGTACTTAAAGATAAATATTTCCATATAAAAATTATGTAGAAATTAAAAAGAATACATACATACATACATACATATACTCACGCCTGTATTCCCAAGAGGGGTAGGCAGAGCACGTGAATTCGAAAATCCAGTGCCACGTTTAGCAATTTCAGGGTAACCAGATGGTCAAACGTGATACTGCAGTGACAGGTTGCTAGCCCATCGCCCACAATACACTAACCCTTTCCCAGAGTCGACTCTTACGACACCCACGGGAAGAAAGGGGGAGGTGCTATTCTAACCCGGCACCACACGGGGAAAAGAAAAAGAATAAACACCAAATAATGGGTTTTAGTTTTTATTTTTGCCTGTTTTCGAGAATTTATATGATCGAGGAAAGTACATCCTATCGTGTAACCAATTAGCACGTTCCTTAGGCAATATCTTTACATGTAACATATATTTTTTCAAGACTGTCATTTAGCAGGAAGTATGTAAAACATTAGATCTTGCAACCTTCAATTCCGTCTCCCTTGGAATACCTCGCCTTAACGTCAAAGTGAGATTGCATTGACAACTTTATTACGTTTATCCCTTATTTTGACAACGTCCTGCCGTGGGTGGGGTTGCTACAAACAGTCACCGTTATTTTATTTTTTTCTCTCTTAGTCTCATTTCTGCAATAAGTATGTCAGTGTTTGTCTGAGTACGTATAAACTCAATAACAACGATACCCAGTGAAATCAGTGCCTACTCTACGGTACCCTTTATGAATAGGTACCCTTGAGACCTAAACGCTCATTATATCTATAATATATTCTATAGACATAGGCTTAAACCAACCTGTACCTGCTCAAATCCCTGCGGTCTGTTGCTATGTAAGTAGAACAATACGGCAGGGCTATTGTCTAACGCGCTTGGAATCGACATGGGCTTGACTTGACAGAGGATAGCGATCGTGATCTCCAGCGTCTCGGTAAAATGGTTACGTGTAACAGACCAATCCTCAACTATCATTCTGCTTACGCGGAATGAAGTTTTGGTAAAATCTTTCGTTCAATTGGTTTTAAACGTCTCTATGTATAGTATCTAGATTTGTTTAGGTAGTTAAAACAATATAAACAATCTTGACGTGTCTTTTTATTTAAACGTACACTTTATAAATCGAAATCTTTACATTTTACAATTTAGGTATGAAAAAAACATTTAGGTACTTTCATAATTGAATTGTATAGTGTAACGATTTTCATTTTTAGACTGTGTATTTCAATAAAAAAACATGTCAAGATTGTTTTACATTGTTTTAACTACCTAAACAAATCTACTATAGGTGGTTTCGTTTATCGTGAATTCGTGATGTTAAACGCGATACCATTTGTTTCAATTTTGAATCGAGTTTGGATCCGTCAAATTTAAACTGGGTACGGGGTACCTAATTGTAATTGTTGGACGGCCTCTCCGCAACTTGACGACTTACTTGCGCCAATTGCGTGGATGCGCCGGCTGGCACTAATTCGTCCTGGAGGAACACCAGCACACCCTTCACGTTACCAGCAACATCCTGGTGCGACCCCGGTACTCAAAGCGCTTGGGTCCTGTACTCTGCCATTCCAGAACACTCCAGTAGAATGCGCGTGGCTGTTTCGTCCTCTTCCGTGGAGTCTCTGCGCAGACTGTAACCCAGCGCGACCAGCTACCGTTCCGACGACAAGCCGGTTGGGGCTAATCGTTAGGAGCTCCTCTCTAGTGCCTGCATACATCTAGGTTTTGACCAGTCGTATTATAACATCAATTGGTGTTTTAAAATGAGCGGGAAATAACATTGTGTGTATGTATACTTTGTGGGTTTAGGTACTTAAATTAAAGTAAACAAACTTTATGTCAGATTTGACAGGTTAAGAACGTTTTTTTACCACACAACTTTTTTCGGATGTTCGAATAGTTTTGCAAAGGAATCTTCATAATATTTATTGATCTGACGAACGTTAGTGTTCCAATTCCAATTGTTTCTGGTATTAGGTAAATTTAGGCACCAACAAAACATTTTTTCTTGTTTCCTTTCTTTGCTAAACTTTTTGAATATCCGAAAAATTTGAGTACTTAGTAAAAAAAACGTTCTTAACCTGTCAAATCCGACATAAAGTTTGTTTACTTTAATTTAAGTACCTAAACCCATAAAGTATAGGGCGTGCTAACTACGAGGTAGTCTGACTACCTACGCTATACCATCAGTAGTGTCCGACCGAAGGTACAATTTTGGCCGAAGCCGAAGCCGAAGCCGATTAATCGGCTTTCATCAAAACCTTCGGCCGAAGCCGAAGCCGAAGCCGAAGGTTTGTTGGCCCCATGTTGACCCTAAGAAATACGAGAATTTGCTAATAGTAAAAAAAATACGGCAGTAAATTATGCGCAGTTTTCGTTTCTAAATCAAGTGTGACTATGTTGTTATGTTATGTGTTGTCAGTAATTTATATAATTAACTGCAAGTAATGCGATCGGGCCGCCGAACTCGCTCTGGCATCGTTTGTTCAATTTCAAATCTCGATTTGCAAACCTTCGGCTTCGGCCAAAGCTTCGGCCAAATTTTGGCCGAAGCCGAAGGTTTGGCCGAAGGTGGATTTTTTGGCCGAAGGTGGCCGAAGCCGAAGCCGAAGCCGAAGCTTCGGTCGGACACTTAACCATCAGTATGCTTAGCACGGCAACACGCTCTATTAGTCGCGTCGCGCGTGGGGTACCTACTTTACCCGTCATTTTCTGTCTTCGCTAATTAGACAGTGACGGTATATTAGTCTATCTCACGCGTATCTCTACTCGCGCTTTGCTGTGCTTAGTCGGCTGCACTGGTCCACCACGAGTTTTAAGAGCGATATGATATAAGAGACTCTTTCGGCTGGAAATACGTCTTATCTCCTCTTTCAGAAGACCATGTGCGCATCAGCAAAACGTTTTTTAACAACAATAAGCAATTTATAATAGCGCATGACACAGCACTTCCAACTAATGAGCATTTTGTGCATTTGGCTGATTGCAGCAATAATGACACGTGGAAAATACTGCAGACCGTAAGTATGCCATAAAAAACTTATTAGGTATAGATATTATGGACATGGCATTTTTTTTTTATATCAGTTACCTGATCACTCTAAACACATACTTATATCGAAATAGATGACTCAACTGTATGTACTTCGCGTGCCAAAAATGAGCCTTCCTTTGTCGCGATTTCCTTTAATCTTGTACTTCTTAGATTAGGTTTAACTTCCTAGAGACAGGACAACTTGAATAAGGCGGCGTCAAACTATGAATCGGTTTCACTCGAACTGTCAATTCCCATCACTAAAGGTAGAGAAAAAATGGCACGCTTGGTTTTCATACTAATGCAGGAACTCGCGGTATATATTTCGATATAAGTGCCGGCGCGCACTACGACTTTTTATCGCGCGACACGATTTTAAAATAGCGCTGTCCATAGTGTTTTTTTCTTCATAGTGCGCGCGATGACATATAAACCCTTACGTTGCATTTCTGCGACAAAATTATCGCGCGACAAAAAGTCGTAGTGCGTTCTTAGCCTAAGTCTGTGACTCAGAACCATATCGGTATTACATTATTAATAATAAATTACATTACAATAATCTTTATTCTCGTCTGGTTGAATGCACCCTTAGTTGACGTTAATAGCAGAAGTTCTGCTACTCGACAATAGGTGACGCTAAGATCGCTTCAAAAACATTAAACGTCTCATACAGTCCTCGAAATTAAATTTGAAAAAATTCTAACTTTCCCTGAAAAAAGCTATGCGTGAACTACTTATACTCACTTAAAATCTTGACGTTAAATGCCGGAAACTGCGCTTAGGGTCGATTCAACCAAACGAGAATAAAATTGAATTAGAATAAGTCACTCATACTCATACTTTCTTTAGTCGCGAGCAAATAAATATTTCATACTAAAAAATCGGGTAACACTGCCTTATTTGAAGACCAAATTATCTATCCATATTAAAAACAATAATAATGAATAGACATATCCGTTTCAGGCGATTCTTGACAAATCAATCAAGAGCCCAGCACGATGGCTATTGTTTGTAGAAGATGACTTCGAAAATGATATAAATTCTGGTTTGAGTGGCGACTATAAATCAGAAGTGGAACATCACTTACAGAATAGTGCCATCAGTATGGATACAGAAGTTTACGTAGCAATTCAACAGCAAAATTACGTTCAATTGTTTTCAGGTAATGTAATACTTTATAACTATGGCCACGGTAATATTTAGGTAACAAAATGGTGTAAAAAATATTTTACACTTACATAAAATCACACTTATGTCTCTAATAGAGTGATCTCTCTCTAGGCAAATGTTTTGCCTGCGTACCGTAGTCCAGAGAGAGAATGGTTAGAAGTTGTATTTATGCCACTGATCGTCGAAACTTGGTCCGCGCAAAGTAAGTTCGTTTAATCCAGCTATTCAACGAATGTGGCGCTGGGGCGCTACAATATGAAAGAGGTATAATAATGACAGTAATGAATACTTTTCTACACTGAACTACCGCTGCAATGCTTTTCTTCATCATCACCATGAATTACTGTCAGTCTATACATTTAACTTATATAACTATCAAACAGCTGTATTTTCAAAGGGCGTACCTAGATAGAGTACAAGAAATGTCACAAAGAAAAAACTTTTACTATTATACGTATCGGATTCTTTACTCTTTACTCATTATTTTTCCTCAGTATACAAAATAAAGCCCCATCTCCCTTTGACGTGGGAGGACCATGGCCTTTGGTCAGAGGGAGGCTTCAACAAGCCTAGCCCTTTGCCCCTGGCTGTGCGCAGACGCAGCCTAGAGGGCGCTGTCGTCGTCGCCGCCACCGTCATGCTGGACGATCGGACCCCGGAACACATGCCAGATTATCTGTAAGTGTACTGTCCTGTAAGTGATGACTGAATTTGAAGTACTGATGAAGTGATTAACACAGTCGCAGGAGTCCAACTGTAAGGGAGTCAAATGTACCATGTGAACACGCAAAGGTACCTATGTAATGAAAGTTAATAATAATCGTTGAATCCTGTGTTACTAAAGGTGAATTGATGAAGAATTAGGTTGTGATTTCCCCTCCACTTTTTAAGTCTGTCATAGTCGGTCATAGATTTCCAAGTCAATTAAAGACATTGAAGATATTATATATAATGTATCTCTAACCGGTGTGAATAAGTTAGCGGCCGATAACTTCGCACCGGTTTATATGTACCTAGGTAATCTAGCTTGGTAAAACCGGTGGAGGCTAAACGAGGTAATTAAAAAAAAACTTAACTTGACCTGCTTTAGTAGTAGCATGCAAATTTTTATCCCGTGCATAAAATATGGCCCGCTCTAACCAAGCGTGAAAGAAAAAGACATTAAGTGCTTTTCATGTTTAAACCGAGGATAAACACTAGTATGCTAAAAGTTCATCAAAATTATACAAATAGTCCATTTCGATTTTAGGCGCAAAACCAACTATGTACAATGGGCAAGATGACTGAAAAACCTGTTTGAGCCGCCAATTAGATTATTAAAAAAATATTGCAGACATATTTTTTAATTTGCTTAATAAATAAAAAATACTGAAAACTTTCGTGTGACGTCACTATTGTTTTTTCAATATAATTTTTACCTAGCAGTGATGTCACATCAAGTCACAAGTTTGATAATTTTAACCTTTTAACCGCCAAGGCGCGAAGTGAAACGCTGTGCTCCTAACGCCAAAGACGTGAGTCGGCTCTTAGATAATGCTTGTTTTTTTCCGAATGGTGCTGTATTATTTTATTTAAATTAGGTATAAAATAACTTACACTACCTATAAATAAAGTAAACCTAGAAAAAATGATGAAGCGTTTTATAATTCAGTTTTTTCGCAATAACTTCGACGCGCCATTTAACGTCGTGGCGTCACGGGCACTGACTTGCGATGACGTGATATGGCGTCTTTGGCGGTCAAAAGGTTAAACATAAAACTACCGTGAGACTCACTCATAGTGAAAAATAACGGAATCTAAGCTAATCTCGGTATAAACAACGTGAGTAATTCCGTTATTTTTCACTATAAGTTTGATAATGTTTATTTTGTAGATTTTTTATTATTTGATAAACTGAAAAATATATACCATGACCATTACTACCTACACATATATTTTAACCCAGACATCATCACTGATACCACGCAATTCATTGTAAGGGACCGAATTAAACTATTTACTCCTAACATTCCTTAGGCACCGTGAGGTGGACACCTTGACGAAGCTTATGTACTACATGACGATGCACCTGGTGGAGTGGGTAAACGGCACGCGGGTGCTCAACCGGACCCGGTCGTGGGGCTACCGGCAGCCGGACGGTCGGTACGACGGCGTCGTCAGAGAGATGCAGGAGGGCCGTGCTGATTTATCAGGTACGTACCAGAAATCCCTCTTTTGCTCTTGAGGAAAAGACTCGAATAAAGAAAGTCGTACGTGACGAAGTCCTAAAACTTTTTCTACGTTTATTTTTTCAATATCTAGATGGCGCTAGTAAAATTGCCTCTACTGGACGATAGATGGCGCTAAAGATGCCACTGTTTTTAAATCAAAAATGAACATGACTTCACTCATTGATGAATTTTAACGCTCAGTTAACAAGCGTACTAAGAATTTAATGTAGAGTATGTTCTTACAGGTACCGTCATGATACCAACAATAGAGAGATCACAATACATGAACTTCGTACTGCCTCCTGCACCTGTGGAGGCAAAATTTATATTCAAGAAGCCAGCTCTTGCCTCCGTCACGAATATCTACATATTGCCCTTTAGTACTGGAGTTTGGTCGTTTATTTTGGCCCTGATTCTCGTATCCAGTTTAACTTTATTTCTGTCATACTATCGAGAGGAAATAGTCGTAAGTGTGTTTTAAGATTTGATTACTTACAAAATTCGAAGAAAAATTTAGGTGTAAAGTTGGTAATCTAAATATGCAATTACATGGAAATTACAGAACCCACGTTACAGCATGTCCTGGCTTGACAAAGTGAGTGAATGTTTCTTTGAAACATTGTGTTTAGTATTTCAACAAGGAACTGCATCAGACCCTATTTCAATTGCTGGTAAGTAACTAGGTACGACATTTGTTAAATATTATGATATTTAATCCGCGTATGAGCACCTTGTAAAAACAGCGTAAGTGATCAGGAAGATGAAAAAAACTTTGTATCTTAACCATTTTAAGAAGTTAAACTCAATCCTAATTCTACGTTTTGTTTGTCATTTAAGTTTGTTAAAATCTATGGTTAAAATGTAGCAAAAAAAAACGCACAAAAACGAAAACTAAATTTTTGACATGTTTGCCAACATAAGCAAGTGTCGTACTTCGGCCAACAACAAGCATCCAGTGCATGGAAAAAACAGCGATGCTGCCCCTCCCTCCACTCTTAATTCATTGTAATGTTGCCAGGTTAATTATTAACAGCCAAATTAGCACTCTATGGAAATATAATAATCACAAACCAAGTATTAGCCGCATAAAAATTAAAAACGACCAAGAAAAATATAACCCAATTACAGTACTTTTTTAACAAATTTAAAAATACTTATAAAACAAGACTTTTCGTTCAAAATCTTACTACTGGTTACCACCACAATTACGTTTTAATAATAAAAATAAATGTAATAATAAAAATTAAGAATTCGTATAAAATTTTAAAGCAATCATTTTTTTATGTCTCTTGAAGACATCCAAGTTTATTTCTGGCCAGGAATTTACAACATTTGCTGTTTTTGGAATATATATCTTGGCAACACTCAGTTGATAGTGTTCTATTCCACCTTCCACGTTTCCTCTTTCGTTCTTTCGTGTGTGACTTTCGAGTCGAGAGGAGTGGATTAACTCCGCGACCATGTCGTAAGTATTTTATAATCTTGTTTTAGTGCTATTAAACTGATTATTTATTCATTACGCACAGTTATTAAGTATTCTTTACCGTATTTCTTAAAGTGTAATCTAAATTCAATGAATTTTGCGTAACACGTTGTGAACATAACCTACAAACTTCACCTCCGCGTTGTTATAAAGTGTTAACATTAATCTTTTTTTAGGTCGAAAGTATCTCGTGATACGCTCTATGAGTGCGTCAATGCCGTTCTCCAGGCGTCCAAGGACAAGAAGCGCCGCTTCCTGGAGACAGTTGAAATCCAGATCGGTCTGAAGAACTATGACCCCCAGAAGGACAAGCGTTTCTCTGGCACTGTCAAGTACGTTGACCTGTACTAGTCATTTTGGTGGACGCCCTGCGTCTTCCAGGGTGGTTAAATACAGGTAGTCAGATGCGTTCACGCCTGACGGGACTCTACCCTGAGTCTTTAAATATAGGGTAGGCGGGTTTCGGCCCGCCGAATTATCCCAAGGTTCAGTACAGGATCGGTAAGCTTTTGTAATTTTTTACTGTTCTTGTTTTTAATTTACACGTGTGATATGTGAGGAAACCTAACTCACAATTTTCTATTACCACTTTCATCAACATTTCAATGCAACTTTTATAATTGACATGATATATTTGTGAAGCTACTGTCTTTCTGAAATGATGTTTTAATTATGCATGTATTATCTAATGATATTACAATGATGACCAACTTCTACTGATCATGAATGAACCAAGATTAAATTCAACATCTGTCACTGCGACTGTTGCTCAATGTAGACATTGGTTCCAGGCTGAAGTACATCCCGCGCCCCAAGATGCAGGTGTGCATCCTGGGTGACCAGCAGCACTGTGACGAGGCCAAGAACCTCGAGGTGCCCTGCATGGACGCAGAGGCCCTCAAGAAGCTGAACAAGAACAAGAAGCTTGTCAAGAAACTAGCTAAGAAGTGAGTATCTTTGTGGTATTTCATTTTGTATTACTAACTTAAATGCTCATCCTTTACTATTTGTATAGATGAGCATTTAATTTTTTCTAGCATAACCCAAGACCACTATAAACACTTTTTCTTGCATAAATTTTCAATGAAATACGGAAGATGTTCATCTCTTGAGTTCTTATACAATGTGTTTATCCTGCAGTACTTCAACAGCTAAAATAAAAACACTGATTCAAACTTTAACCCTTCGTATGCCGTGTCCCGTATCCGTACTTATACCTGTAGAGTGCCGAAGCGGCTCGCACATCAGTACTCGTCGTATGCTTGGTATAAGTACGGATACGGGACACGGCATCCGACGGTTACAGATGTGCAGGCCGTTCCGGCATACGAAAGGTTAAAGCAACATTTCTCAATAAGCATTTATTCTTGCAGGTACGATGCCTTCCTGGCGTCAGAGTCCCTCATCAAACAGATCCCGCGTCTGCTGGGCCCCGGTCTGAACAAGGCTGGCAAATTCCCTGGTCTGCTCTCCCACCAGGAGTCCATGACGCAGAAGATTGATGAGGTCAAAGCCACCATCAAGTTCCAGATGAAGAAGGTAATAATACAATTCCATGTCTAATACTCGCACCTGGCCCAAAAGTCCCCATCACACCCGCAGCATTGCCCCGCTGTATAGCAAAATGGGGTCAATTATTAGTTAATTATATTTCTAGCTCTATTTGTTGAGTTCCTGTTCCTCGGATCTAGACTACAACTGCATCAGAATATTTAAAACTGTTTCAAGAAAGCATCCAAGATGTATGAGACAGTTGCAACACTTGAATACATAGTTTCTTAAACTGACCAAAATTCTACTTGGTCTGATGTTAGTGCCCAGTACGAACTTCAATTTCAAACCATTACAGCTAGTGTTTAACACATTCAGAACCAAGGACCTGGCTCCCGGGTTCTTCAAAACATTCGCGAGATACCTGGAAGCTGGGTTCATTTTGTACTAGCTATAGACTACTCGGTTCTGCGCAGATGTTTTGATTTTAGGCTTGGTCGTGAATGTGTTAAGGTTCTTAACAATTCTAAGGCATCACTAACATTTTGTTTCCTCATAGGTGCTGTGTCTGTCGGTGGCTGTGGGCCATGTTGACATGACCCCGGACGAGCTTGCCCAGAACGTGCATCTCTCCATCAACTTCCTCGTGTCTCTGCTCAAGAAGCACTGGCAGAATGTCCGATCACTCCACATGAAATCCACCATGGGCCCGCCCCAGAGACTGTACTAAGATGCTACAATAAATGGACTACTAAATTAACTCTTTTTATTTTTAAAATATCTATCGCATCCCTGCACAAAATGCACAACCTGAACCAATATGGTTACAGTACATTCGTCACCAGCATAGTTTTATTACTAGGGGTCTAAAAATATCGATACTTTATTTCATTTCCGACATCCCTTGTACCACGCTACTTTATAGCGCACAAAGACCTCATCGATAGTTCCGTCCATCTCTCTCTCAAAAGTTCAGAGGTCGGTGAATAAGAGAAACCGAACGACCACTTAGCGCGACAGAGTGCGAGTAGAATTGCGCGCGAGATAGACCATTATGATTATGATGGGTAGTTTATCCCGCGCGCGAAACAAATAGTAAGTGGGGTAATAATCTTCCAGGCCGTCAAATCTTGCTGCTAGGGCTGATGGCCTTCATGTTCCTGTACACGGCGTACTCGGCCAACGTGGTGGCGCTGCTGCAGTCGCCCACCAACGACATCAACAGCGTCAAGAGTCTGTTGGGCTCGCCGCTCGCCTGCGGCGCGCAAGACGTGTTATACAATCGGAACATGTTCCTGGTATACCACTGGCTTTAAGCCGGGTACTCACTAGCGGGCCGTAACATGTGTGATACAGTAACGAGGCTCTAGTACATTGATTCCCAAAGTGGGCGCTGCAGGCCTAAAGGGGGGCGGTAAGAGACTCAGAAAAAAAATTGGGGTGTTGTGTGTTTTTAGTGGTTTTGAAGTAGGTGAAAAATTGTTAGAACATTTCATGGAATCTGAATCTGATTATGTGACTTATTTCAAGGATGAAAAGTGTACTTTCC